>JAKUAQ010000073.1:0-27997 GCA_030562965.1 Starmerella ratchasimensis | reverse complement strand
ATTTACACGAAACGCACTGCTGCTTGAGTTAACCTTCCTCTTTGACAAAATCTGAGTCACATGCCGGATCGAGACCCACAAATTACTGAGCTCAGCATGTAACTTGGCCGGATGATGTACCGCCGAGCCGCGGGATCTGTATGGATACACTTTGATGTGCCCTAAGCTCTGGATTTTATCGGGTTACTTTTGCGAACTTATATAATACATATAATACTTAAACTCTTGAAGGCCATTTACTACGCTTTTTTGCAGTGGGAATCTCGTTGGACTTGCCTGATACCGGTGATAAAAGTAAGCAGTTGGTCTGCGCAGTACAACAACCACGTCCAGTGAGTCGAGTGAGTTGTTGCCTGAGCGGAACGGATCATGGTCCATAAGGCTGGAAACAAAGTCTGGCCACCGGTCTGTCCGGCCCAGAACATATCGAGGTAGGCCGCGTAAGTCGTAAATCGTGGATCCTGCGCAATGAACGTAAGCCTGTCATCTTGCTTGTAGAAGTCGCCGTAAAGATAGTACAGCAAAGCGCACACAGAAACAGCGCAGCCAATCAATGCTACACCACTCGACTCATAAGCCAGTACAGAGCAATTAATCAGTCGCATAAAACCGATCGAGACATCCCCAAGCAGCAAAAGAACGTCTAGGTAGGTCCACATGTAATGACATGAGACGGCTGCGACACGACGACAGAAGTTCGACCAGTAGCCAGAGCGCGTCGGGTCGTACTTGTTTGAGACAATGTTATCATAAACCTCTTTCAGGGCGTCGTGAACCATGTACGTGATTTTTGTCAGCCCATTATGGGCGGTGCTGTCTGTGACCACACAATACCCCCGCGCAATTTTTTGCAGTGCGAGCAACAAGTCACCTGTAACCTTGCGCTGTGTATACGGGTCCATTGCTTCGAATATACCTTTGACTTGATCGCAATTAGGCATTGCTGACATGAAAGCCGCCCTGTTTGCATCGTCAGTCGATGTTTCATCACTGTCATAAATGGCGTGAAACGTGTTATCTGTGGAATTTTCCTCCTGGGCGCCTTTACGTTCAACGTAGTTGAGGATGAGATCTAGTTGTTGTCCTCCCATCCCGTTAATGGACGCAATTATCTTACGCCGAACCGCGCGGTCATGGCTCAAGCTCTCGTCACTATCGCCTTCATAGCTCACATGGGTAGGTCCTGTCGTATCACGCAAGTCAACTCTGAGGCGGCCCTGGGCAGCCGAGGCTACGTCCTGGGAAGTGACCAGACCAGACCCCGTTCCAGCAATGTTAGAATCGCTGACACTCCGAATGCTACTTTCATCACTAGAGGAATCAACAAACACGGCTTGCTGAACATCATAGTCGTTAACCTCGGCGGTGGTGCCACCATTCTTGGCGCCTGAGATAGCAGGTGCGAGATGAGGGAGATTATCGCGACTATCGTGCCCACGAGGTGCATTGAGGCGTGTCTCACCTTCATGGTCGGCGCAAGGCGCAGGAAGTGTAGGCTGCGCACGCGACGTCGGACTCACGCGCGAAGGGTCTGAGTCGTCAAGACCGCGGCCAGTGGCAGAGGCAGTCTTGGATTTTATTTTGAGATTTTGTGGTGCACTCATAGAGAACAGTAGCAAGGATTTTTAGAGTTTAACTGCTTGTTGTATTTCGAGGAGTATGAAAGGTGGAGAATTGTGTGTGCGCGGTACCTACTTCACTTGGGGGCATGACTTGTGGCATGCATAACCCGCGCGACCTCGTTTTTGGGCCGCCCTCCTATTGTTTACTACAGCCGGCTCCACAACAAAAGATTTAGGGCGGTGGGTAGTGTGTGTCCCGAGTACCGGAGTGAAGAAGATAAGACCAAAACGAGCAGAGCCAAGTTGCCAATTGAGTGGAAAATTGGTGTGAATCTAGCCAACACCAACTACACCAAGCTTGAACTTCTAGTTCGGGATTTTGTGTACGCAATTCCAAACTGTGCCCGGAGCTCGTGTAGGCGCACCCCGCGCGCGGTGCCGTGCCCTGAGGGCAGACGCCTGGCGCACCCCGCGCGCGGTGCCGTGCCCTGAGGGCAGACGCCTGGAGGGACGGGCCACTAGGGCGAGATCCATGAAAGCGGAAGCCTACTTAGTGTCCTCAGAATAAGACAGCCATTTATTAAATATGATTTCAATATTTATTATTTAACATGGGTCAGGTTTCGTATATTTTACTTAAATTTACATTTTTGCAATGTGCTTTGTTGTTAGTAGACAGTCGTGCTGTTTTACTTTATTATATATCAATCTAAATAATCTTTTTGCCGAGTTCATTATATATAATCTTCTCATTCATCTTTTGTTTATTCAAATTCATCACAACCAGGGTGAAGCTCCGCAGCCAAGTAGGCTTGAGACGTCAACCTGCTTCGATGTAATAGTTACACCGCAGCTTTTGCGAAGGATCTGATGTGTAGCACGAGGTAAATTATTGCTCCTAGCTCTCATGTCCCACTGAGGAGCCTCGATATATTCATAGTAGCTTCGTCCGCGTCAAAATTCATTCTTTGAAAGCAGTATCGCGGTGGCATGTGTAGGACCAGCAACGAAAACGATTCTTATAGTCATAATCAACTGCTGGGAATACTGCAGGGACTAATAGCTAGACGAACAGGCTGCAATTATTCATGACAAATGTGCTATTGATCCGCGAAATGTACGAACGGTATTATATCCGAATCAAGAGCACAGCACCTTTTGAGTCACCTCAAGAGACACCAGGCCGGAAGGGGATTATTGCTTACTAGGCTGCCCTGAGTCTAGTATCGCTGTGCTATTTCGGAGGGTATCGCACCCATCTTCGCAGTCATGACCGATGTTGTTACGGCAGGCAGATAGCGCATCCCATTTGGTGGCGCAGCTATGGATCGCTATCAATTCGCCAAGTACTCCTTCAATCGTTTTCGATACATGATGATGAGGCGATTGGGAACCAGCTCTCAGAATTGGGCAAATTCAGAACAATTCCCATCGTTCCGCCCGGGAAAGCAGACTTCCAAGCAGCTACTACATGGCTGATCTCGCTTCGACCATGCATGTGGTCCGCAGTGTTGAAATGGATCACTTTTTCTGATCCATCGCAGTAACTCAGTCTCAAGCTGAACCCATCGGAAACTTCTCGTACCGCGATATGTGCCATGGTCTCAACTGTGCCATCCATTAGCGTTTTAAAGTCTTTCACTTTTTCCGCACCGCCAATCCAGCACTCTTCAAAACCATATATTCATTAAACCAATGTTTCTTGCCTCTTTGAGTCTACAATAAATGGAGCATTTTTCCTCGTTGATCATTACTTCCATAAGGTAGTAATCTTCGTATCTCAGAGGGCTTGGCCTCCACGTTCCGAACCTGCCGGGATTTGTCACCCAAGGTGGTTGGATCTTTGATCGCTCTGTTTCGTTCTCATACCGATTCTTCATACCGAATCCATAGCATGTTGAAGCCACCATGTGGCATTGTAAACTTTTATAATTTGCTATTCCTTTCTGCATTGCCGTGATCTTCTTGTCATTGTGAAAGGCCAGTCGTATCTTTTCCATAACATGTTCACTTGGGTTATAAGTTGTGATCGTTAGCGTCCCTGCATGCAAATCGTAATTGACTTGAAATGTGCGCGGCAAAAATTTAGCCAGCCTCGGATCATTCAATTCCAGAAAACATGTCTGCGGCACCGTGGATGCTTCGTCCATGTGCCAAGATTGCATCTTACCAAGGAGCTGAGGCAAGTCTGATATAAACACGCAATCTTGAATCTTAATGTGTGTATATATATATGGGACAGTTACATCTATTGCCAAGATAACGGTTCTTGGAGGGAGCGGAGCTGTAACGCAATCGACTATAGATAGATTCATAAACATGTCTCTATACTTCGCGATAGAATAATGGCATCGTTTTCTTATTTGGTGAATTTAATTATTTGGTGAACTATAATTAGATGTAGTGCCAATTCATGTTAATTTGACTGAGTTCCCCCTAGGATCTTATCTGTAAGGTCTCTCTTATATCTCTCCTCCTGGGCACCATCGAGGGTTCGTCCCGCCTATCAGCGACCACGAAGGTCTCAGTTGATCCTATCAGCAGAAATATGGAGTACAACACCAATCAATGTAGCAATGATACTCAGGACGAGTATGACCTCCGTATCCTTTTTCATTAGTGCACAGCGTGGTTAGCACGGAGCGCCAATGCTCTAGAAGCCCGAGATGCCTTTGGGAAAGCGGATAGCAGCGCAGCCGTCTGCTTGTGGATCCGCCCGTTATCCAGGTCTTTTACGTTGATGAACCTCACCTTGTTGCGCGAGCCCTGGAGCGTGATCCCCATCCCACCAGAACTTCTAAGATGGTAGAAGGTAGCCGTGAGCTCGTCTGCGCAGGAGGTCGCGTAGGGGCCACGTTTGACTGCCGATTCGGTAGTGTTGGTGTCTGGGTAGAGCGAACCCAGCAGTTGCTTAGGTGCACCCATATCAGACGCCACATACCGACGATGTGCTGTCGATGCCGGACAAGTGGGAGTACCCCTTCTTCGCTGCCTGGGACACGTCGTTCCACTGCGTGGCTCTCGCTATGATCGACCCCGAGTTCGCCAAGCAGCTTGACCTGATGTGCCGTGAGTGGTACATGCACCCCCAACGGCCAGCTGCCCGCTTACGAGCGGAACTTCAGCGATGTGAACCTCGGTGCTCACCACTTTGAACTTGTACTTCTGTAGCCAGCCCTTGTCCCGGATTAGTGTGACGACGAGAGTATTCTCTACGTAAGCCAAGGATACGTGTCATTGGATCCAGTATGGTGCTTTAGGAACGTAGATCGGGGCCCGGTGGTGCCATAATGAGGTCGCGGCCATCGCATCTTGCAGCTTCTCTACTTAGGCACGAAACTCCTGGGCTTCCTTACTGGTGTCTCTGGCTTCGGGCACATACCCGTCGAGTTTCCCGATGACCTCGAGCAGCGGAGCACTAGTCACAGCGTCCCTGTTCTCCTCGTCCTTTTCCTTCGTGTTGTCCTCCTCGTCCTTGGTCGCCTCGTCCGTTTCAGCCTTCGTCTCCTCTGCCTTCACCACCTTCTCGTGAGACGCTTGGAAAGTCACTCGCGCTGGTTTTTCCTGCAAGTTCGTGATCGCCCACTCCAGCCACCACATATCATTGAACGGCATCATAATTACGCGGCGCGTGCCATCGTCCTGGTCTAGCGTGAGCGTGGCCGGGCTGTTTCGCGTCCCCTTGCGCAAAATCCCGCTGTGGTGCCTGTCCGCTGCATTCACGTAGGTGTACTCGTTATCTATTGCCACTGCGTCGTGCATATCGTCGTTACGTCCCGCCCGAGCGGTTATCACGGACTTCTTGTCGCAGCGCGGGCACCGCACGACCGTCTGGCGCTCCATGTACTTGCGCTCGCTCGTTCCCGACTGCACGCGCACATACACGGACAGCTGCAGCATGGCCCTGCTCAGCTCCTCCAGCTTGCGCACCAGACAGTCGAGCCGTTCTACGCGCACAGCAAATGTGCTGCGTCTCGTTTTTGCGCTGCAAAACAAGCGTGAAGGCCTGGAAGTCCACACAGGCCTGGGAGTCCACACAGAACCGCAAAGAGTACTTGACCCACGCACCAGAAGGCACAATCACTTGCTCACTGTCCACAGATGCCTCGGATTGTCTCGGGCTGGATAGAGCACATGGGGCAGCTAGGAGCGAGGATGGCAGCTATGGCAGGCTGGGTTGTCATTGATGATTGATGGATCATTGGACTCTGAGGCCCGTAAGTAAAGTATTAGGAGTCCACATTGGGTACCGCATTGGGAATGGCTGGGCTGTGTCGGCTGTGTCGGCTGTATCAATGGCTGGTAGCGCTAATGGCTTGGCTGTGTAGGTGACTCTTGACTTGGTTAGGGAAAAGGCGATTAGGGTAGCTGCATGCGGAGTCATATATCCAACCGGTGGACATCAAAGTAGGTTGGAGTTAGCTCGGCGGAAAACACAGAGACCCCTCCCCTTTACGCGCCACGTATTCTCACATGCTAGACTTCATGCAGCCCGAAACTGTGCTTGACCTGAACAATATCCGGGCGGCGCTGATCCGGATGGAAGACA
This sequence comes from Starmerella ratchasimensis, assembly GCA_030562965.1. Taxonomy (NCBI): domain Eukaryota; kingdom Fungi; phylum Ascomycota; class Dipodascomycetes; order Dipodascales; family Trichomonascaceae; genus Starmerella; species Starmerella ratchasimensis. The sequence goes on along the minus strand of JAKUAQ010000073.1, from coordinate 21,886 downwards.
CGATTCTGTTTGATCTGATCGAACGGGCGCAGTTCATGCGCTCCAGCCGCGTCTACGAGGAAGGCGTGTTCGAGCACCTGGGTGACAAGTCGTTTCTGGAGTGGATGATGCGCGAGACGGAGCGCACGCACTCCCAGCTGCGCCGCTACCAGTGTCCCGACGAGAACCCGTTCTACCCGGACGCTCTAGTGGAGCCCGTGCTGCCCGGCCTGGCGTACCCCGAGGTGCTCTCGGACTTCCACGAAGACGTGAACGTGAACGACATGATTCTGGACTACTACGTGTCGAAGATCGTGCCGGAGATTGCGGCCGGCAGCGGCGAGCAGGCGGAGAACTACGGCAGCTGCACGCTGAGCGACATCCAGGCGCTGCAGGCGCTCAGCCGGCGCGTGCACTTCGGCAAGTTTGTGGCGGAGGCGAAGTACCAGGAGGAAAAGCAGAAGATGACAGAGCTTATACGCCGGCGCGACAAGGACGGGATCCTGGCGATGATCACGAAGCCGGAGGTCGAGCTGAAGGTGCTGGACCGCGTGCGCGAGAAGGCCGAGAACTACAACGTCGACCCGCACACGAACCTGCGATGGTCACAGAAGACGCAGGGCAAGCTGAACCCGGAGGTGGTTGTCGACATCTACAAGAACTGCATCATTCCGCTGACCAAGGTGGTCGAGGTGGACTACCTGCTGCGAAAAGACACCACTGAGTGACACCACTGAGTGGGTAAGCGACTGCTGTGAAGAGACCGCTGTGAAGCGAAGAGGTGAAGAGCCACCTGGTAAAGCAGCGAGGAAGAGCAAAGAAGAGTCTAAATTATTAATCTATACACGGCTGCGTCTGAGCAACCTCTATATTACAACGAATTAGCGCAACGTCTACCCATGCTCAGGCATTATAACCCCAGTAATTATAACCCCAGCGATTACGGGCCGAGAGCCCGGCGGGTGTAGTCGAATGCCAGGAACGTGACGGCGTTGACGGGTACGGCACGCAGCAGCGTGGGCTCGAAGCCCTTGAACAGGCCGCGCCAGCCGGCCTGCGCGACGATGGCGCGGAAGCACTGACGCATCGAGTGGTACTGGCGGTCCTTGGCGGCCAGCGCATCCGTCTGCATGCGCGACTTCACGACATCGAGCGGGTAGATCGACAGCCACATCGCAACGCCGGCGACGCCGCCGTACAGGCACACGTGCCACGACGGCACCTCGAGGCGCGTGCGGCCCGTGCGCTGCATCTCCTGCTTGATGCACGCCTCGGCCGCCATGAAGTACATGCCCATGCCGTGCAGCTCGCGCAGCACCGTCGGCACGAGACCGCGGAACAGGCCGTGCGCCACGCCGTCCGCAGCCACCACGCGACGGATCGCGTCGAGCGGGCCACGCAACTGCACCGCCGAAGAAGCTGTCTGGGTCTGGAGCCGGATGCGGATCTGCTCGATGGGGCTCGCGAGGAACGAGTTTGCGAAGCCGGCCGCCGCGCCGCACACGTAGAGCTGCGGGTAGCTGAGCCCCGCGGCAGCGCGGCCGGCAGCGGCGTTGCGCGCCTCGAAGTAGCGCTTCATCGCCTCGTTCGTGGCGAACTGCACGCTCACGCACGCGCCGACGCCCACCAGCGGCGTCAGCGTGCCTTTGTAGAACCCGCTCGGGCCCTCCGTGCGCAGCAGCTGCCGCACGACATCCATCGCGCCGCTGTACGTGCCTTCCGGCGCAGACTGCAGCCGCACCTTCGTCGTGTCGAACGGCTGGCCGGCCAGCACCTGCGCCACGCCACCAGCCGTGCCGGCAACCACGTCTTTCCAGGCGCTGCTGCCCTCCGTCTCAGAGGAGATGGCCTTGGTGTCCTGCGAAGTCATGTCGGTCGAGCCAGTGAGGTCGCTGCTAATGCTGGGCTTATCCGATCTAGGGTAGAGGCCGCCTGGGCCAGTGCAGTGCTGGGCAAAGCAATGCGCTCGACCTGGAATGGCTGGAGGTGATCTGATGTGAGTCGACGTGATCTGTATGGCTTGATGTAGTTAAAAAGATAGAATTAGCTGGCTGTGGGACCTGGTGTAGTCCGGATGGCATGAGGTGACCCATGTAGCGTGGGAATCAACGAGTGTAGCTATTCAAGTAGTAATTGAACGATTGCCAGCTCTCAATGCTTGATTGAGTTGCAGAACTGGAATACTCGCATGCAGCCAATTGCAAAGGTCTAATTATCAGGAAATTGGTCATTTCCGCTTTAATTAGATCCCTGCATGTAGCCCTCGCCCATGGAATTTTTCACACGATAAGGCCCTTGAGGTGGTAAGCCCTTAAGGTGGTAAGCCCTTAAGGTGGTGGACTGTTGGGTCCCGTTATTCCCCGATTTCTCTCTCTTAAAACATTGACTTATAATTTAAACATTTTTAAGTATGAAAGAAACCCAACTAGCTTAATTTCGGCGCCCAGTTCAGTGGCGGTATCCAGAAATCAGCCCAGTCGTCTTCCTCCTCTCCTTCCTCTTCTTCTTCTTCTTCGTCATCATCTTCGTCATCATCTTCCTCGTCGTCTTCGTCATCAACCTCTTCGACATCTAAATAAGACAGAGGATCAGATTGCCAAAGAGCGCTGTCATAGTTCAGAAGAGTGGGATACATCTCCGTAGCCAAGTCACGCATTGCATCATAAACCAGATCCACACTTTCCCACATTAACAGCAGCACGGGCAGCTGCATCGACTCGCGGCCTTGCATATTTGCCACCATCAACGGAAGAACCATCCACCGGTACCAATAGTTTGGCCAGGCGATTGCAATCAAGCGGGAAACCAGATCGGGCCCTATCCAGTTCAGTTTCGCAGGCGTCACAAAACTCACCAACCACAGCGCCAGCGAGAAATAAAGCGTACGCCATCGGATATTAGGAACGGAAGATTCTTTCCAATGCGCTCGGCTCTCAATGTACCAATCTTCAGAGCCTAGGTCTCGCGGTCTGATCTTCAAAAGCCACCAGCCCATCGCCGGCAGCTCTATCGCCAGACCAGTACCCCATAGCAGAAGATCTGAGACAGCAAGGGTGCCATTTAGTGTGAAATACGCGGCCCGGCCCACTAGAATTGGGAAAACTGCCAGCGTCACGAATGGAACGACTACGTAGACCAACATGGCCAAACCTCTCTCGGTCCACCTAAGTTCGATCTTTCTCGAGTCTGAGAACTGTTTCCTAAAATGAAACCACACATGATCCGTTAGCCATACTCTGGCCACGTCAGCCAGAGGCTGGCTGTTACCCACTGGTGTGAGCAGTGCCACAAGGATCAACATCGTCCACATGAAATGCTGGCCAAGGGGCAGTGTGAAGTCCAGCGGCTGGCAGAAAACAGCCACTTCAGAAGCTTGGAATAAGCGTAAAACCCCACGGAAGAGCAACCCCAGCAGTACAAGCACCGCCAGGGACTGAGTGTATAGAGACAAAAGGTACGAGAAGTTCACCCCATCCTCATCGAGACCCTTCCAATATCTCATGTGGAAAATGGCGTCCTCTGCACCCCATCGATAAACACTTCCACCTAGCCAGAAGCCCAGACCCAAAGGAGTCCCTAAATCCGGACAGGCGAACACACCTGTAGCTGCATAGTAACCCAACATTCCGTACGCATAAGGAACCAGAACCAGGACCGCTATTTGTATGACTGCGAAATTCCGAGCCCACCTTAGTCCTGTCCAGCTCACGTGCCAGGATTTTCCCTCCATGTCTTCATCGAAGTCACTAAGAGTAATATACAAGTTCGCTACAGGAATACTGATCGACAGGCAAAGGCACAACAGCTGAGGTAACATGTGAGGCCGCAACTCCAGAACGTCAGCCCCGAGAAAGTAGGCAAGTACAAAACGACTGGCCCCAACGCATACACAATGCAGAAAAGTACCGGCAAACCCGATCAGAAGAATGAGCACATCTCTCCGGACTGTTACGTAGTCACGGTTCGGCGTATCTGCATTGGCCCGGTTTTTTTCAATGGCCCGATCGTTTTCGGTGGCCTGTATTTCAGCGAACACACCATCAATCAAGTCACCTACATTGAGGAAATACTCGAAGTCATAGGATAAGACGATGTGACTATACCCAGTTTCAATGACTGTGTGCGCCAATGCAAACACAGAACAGAGAAGCCCGAAATTTGCCAGTTCATTGAGGCTCAGGGGACCGAAGCGTGGCAGGTTGCGCCCAAAGTCAGGCATCTGCGCATTAGACAAAGGATGAACTGCGAGTGATATCAAGTTCAGAGCGAGGTATGCTCCTAACGCAAACAGGATGTAGTCACTATAGTGTTTCACTAACCACGAGGGCTGCCTCTTCAGGCGATCCAGCAGACGGTAATAGTTTTCCTGCACAAAGCAGCGAACGTAGTTTGCAATGAAACCCCATCCAAAATTCGAAGGTGCACTCAGTCGAATCTTCGTGCCACACGTCTCACAGCGGCGCACCGGCCTGTCAAGGTGCTCCTGCCACTGCAACAGGCAGTCCTGGTGAATGAAACCCATCGTTCCGGTGCATTTGCATGGCGTAAACAGCGGATACTCGGGTTCTGCCGGGTTTAAGCAGATTCGACAGGTTTTCTTGCCTATGTTGCTCATGGGAGATTAAAACTGCGCAAGGGGAAAGCTAAAATGTAAATCTGGGAGGCGATGCCTGCGGCGGTTTGGATTATATAATGATCGCGGATTGTTCGTCTGATATGGATCTTTGTAGCAGCTCAAACATCTCTACACGTTTTGAAGAATCGTGTACTTGGTAGGAGCATGATCTATTATTGTACTGCCTATTCATGACCGCACTATGGGTGTCAGAGCAAGGCCGAACGGCATCAATATTTGTTCGGCTATTGATTTGAGCAAATTTTTAGTTCATGGCTTTTGTCAGACTAAGCCTAGCTCCTAGCCTCAACGCAAATACTTGGCAGCTACGGTGCTTAGCCGCGACAGCATACCGCAGCGTATATCACTAGAGGTTTGCTCTTAAGGCTCAATTGGTTAGAAACATGAGGTAACACCTTGGCTTACCAACTGAGGTACCGTAAGCGTGGAAAGAAATGCTCATTGTGGAGTATCTCATGGTTATTAGACTGTCCACGAACATAATGGGCAGTTTGACCAGCCAGTTATAACCCAAGAAGTACGGCCCTGCGACAAAAGTACAACAGCCTCAACTACTCCTGCTTCATGGGATGAGAGATTAGATTAGTCTTAGTGTCGGGGTAGGAAGCAAGTGACTCCATAAGCGTGCACTAATTGAGTCACGGACGGCTACTCCCAGTTTTTTTTGCATGCTCACGCAGTAACGAAGTCAAAAAAGGAGCATGTGCGGCGCTATACCGCGACATAGTCTCGTCACTGGACATGTCCTTCAGAGTCAGCCACTCATTTCGGTGCTCGGCACTGATATATTTAGATGTCTGGGGCCACACCCACCTGCACTGCATGAGGCCCTTGCCCCAGGAATTTTTCACGCGATAAGCGCCAAGGGAGCGGGGTCCAGATTGAAGTATCGGGATCGTACATATAAGCGTGAGCGACGGACCCGGGCAGCTGAACGCCAATTATCACACAACCCTGGTGAGTTGCGACTCATGCGAGGCCATCGCGGGTAGCGATCGAGCAGAAATTCTCCACCACCTACCTTCCGCTGCACGATGCTTGCCTCTGTTCTAGTTTCTTTGCCTCCACGCGCTTGCCCTGCCATAACGGCTGGCTCAACGCGGTGTTTCACCAAGACTGCGGGGTATGGGCAGTCGCATCACGATGACTCAGCCGTAAATCGCTCGTATCGCTTAGGTAATGGAGTCGAGATCGACCCTGGACCCGCCGCGTCGTGACCCTCGGACTCTGACATACTTATATCGCGCCTCGCCAGATTAGATTAATATTATTATTATCACGCGTCGCGGCCTCGATCGGAAAAACAAGTTTCGGATTGCATATAACCCGTTCGTGCAGTGTTACATACTGAGCCACTCGAGTAAAGACCCCCCAGCCGTGATCTAGAACGGTGTTGACAGGTCTCACTTTGCAAACCGCTCGAAAAAAGTAGCCCCCCGCCCGGCACTTTCACATATATCTCACGACCGCGCAATCGACCAACCTCGGTAGGCTGCCTGTCCAATGAGCTTCAACGCGTCCTCGATGTTGGGCGCTGCCGCCGACGCTGTGCTGCAGCCCCACTTCAACTGGTTTGAGCGCAAATGGGAGTCGTGGTACGAGTACATGGACAACGACACGCTAGCGACCGGCCTGCTGCTGCTGTTCGTGCACGAGCTGATCTACTTTGGCCGCTCGATCCCGTGGATGATTCTCGACACGATGCCGTCGATGCGCAAGTACAAGATCCAGGACACCAAGCCGCCGACGCGCGCGCTGTACCTGGACTGCCTGAAAGAGGTGCTGATTTCGCACGCGCTGATCGAGGCGGTGCCGATCTTCGGCTTCCATATGGTGTGCGACTTCTTCAACATCGCGTACCGCGCGCCGTTCCCGCCGCTGCTGACGATGGCGTGGCAGCTCGCCGTGCTGTTCCTGATGGAGGACACGTGGCACTACTTCGGCCACCGTATCCTGCACACGAAGTGGGTGTACAAGCGTTTCCACAAGCAGCACCACAAGTACGCCGCGCCGTTCGGCATGACCGCCGAGTACGCGCACCCCGTCGAGGTCGCCTTCACCGGCACCGGTACCGTCGGCTCGCCGCTGCTGCTCGCGTACTTCGGCGCGAACATGCACCTGCTGACCGTGATGTCGTGGATCTCGCTGCGCCTCGTGCAGGCGATAGACGCGCACTCCGGCTACGAGTTCCCCATCTCGCTGCACCACTTCCTGCCGTTCTGGGCCGGCGCTGACCACCACGACGACCACCACCACTACTTCGTGGGCAACTACGCGTCGTCGTTCCGTCACTGGGACTACCTATTCGGCACGGAGACGCCGGCCTTCGCTCGCCGCCGGAAGCAGGGCATCGACGCCGCTGCGAAGCGCCACGAGGAGGTCGTGGACCCCGCCGACATCGATGAGATGAAGGAGGCCACCGCTGCTGCGGCCGCCGCGACGTCGACGCGCGCCGCGCCCGCCGCCACGCAGCGCAAAATGAAGATCTAAACAAGTTACGATTGATGACCGGTACGTACTTCTATATGACCCCGATAGACTAATAGCGTTGGAGGTGCGCTCCCAGGGCGGCAGTCGCGTCAGCATTTGCGTTGACAGCACTAGCTAGCATACCCATTCAAGTAATCTATAGTTATGAATCATGTTATGAGCTATTATGGGCAGTAAGTAAGAGTAGAAGGCAGTGAGTTCGCTCATGAAGGTGATGCCACTGAAATATCCTTAGAGAAGCCTCAGCCGCGTGAACGCTCAGTGGGTGGCTCAGTGGGTGAAACTTTCGGGTGGATCCACCGGGACCCTACACCACACCACCCACGCGTTACCCTTCCCCCACACTGTGCACTCCACCGGACCAGGCCACCCATCTACGCGGCGACGGCATGACGCGCGTGCTGTGCGTGGCGGAGAAGCCGTCAATTGCCAAGGCGCTGGCGCAGGCGCTGGGCGGCGGCGCGGTGCGCTCGTCGCCGAGCGGCAACCCGTACATCTGGAACTACGAGATCGCGTACCAGTCGCCCGTGTGGAACGCGTGCGAGATGGTCGTCACGTCGGTCTCCGGCCACCTGACGGACCTCTCGTTCCTGCCGCCGTTCGACCGCTTCGACACGGACGCCGTGCAGCTCTTCAGCGCGCCGATCAAGACGTTTGTCCCGGAGGCCCACCGCCACGCCGCCGAGAACATCCGCCAGCTCAGCCGCAACGCCACGCACCTCTACGTGTGGACGGACTGCGACCGCGAAGGCGAGCACATCGGCAGCGAGGTCGCGGACGTGGCGCGCGGCGCCAACTCGCGGCTCCAGGTGTTCCGCGCCCACTTCAACAACACCGAGGCGGGCCACCTGCGCGCGGCCGCGGCCCGCCCGCAGCGCCTCGACGCGCACGCCGTCGCGGCCGTCAACGTGCGGCGCGAGCTCGATCTGCGCTCCGGCTTCGCGCTCACGCGGCTGCAGACGCAGCTCTACCGCGCGGCGTTCGGCGGCGACTTCCTCGCGCGCGCCGTGCAGTACGGCTCGTGCCAGTTCCCCACGCTGGGCTTTGTGGTAGAGCGCTGGCTGCGCGTCGAGCGCCACGTCCCCGAGAAGTTCTGGACGATCGAGGCCAGCGCCGTGGGCACACCCCCAGAGGGCACAACCCCAGAGGGCACGGACAGCAAGGGCACCGCCAGCAAGGGCACCGCCAGCAAAGGCGGCACGCGAGGCACCAAGGCGAAGGACGGGGCCGTCGCGCTCACGTGGGAGCGCAACCGCGTGACCGACGAGACCGCGGCGCTGGCGCACTACGAGCGGGCGCTGCGGGCCGCCGCGCCACACAACGCGTTTCGCGTCACGCGCGTCACGCACCGCCCGACGTCACGCCTCAAGCCGCTGCCGCTGACGACCGTCGCGCTGCAGAAGAAGGCGGCGCAGAGCCTCAAGCTGTCGGCCAAGACGATCATGGACCACGCCGAGAAGCTGTACAACGACGGTTTCGTGTCGTACCCGCGCACGGAAACGGACCGCTTTGACCCGGCGATCGACCTGCGCAAGCTCGTGGACAAGCAGGCCCGCGGCGGTGCGCCGTTTGCGGACTACGCACAGAGCCTGCTGGCAGACGGTGCGGCCACTGGCAACGCGGCCCGCGCTGCCGGGACGGGCAACACGTTTGAGGCGCCGCGACAGGGCAAGAACGACGATAAGGCGCACCCCCCGATCCACCCCGTGCAGGCGGCGACGCGCGCGGCGTTCAGCGACGCGGACCGCTGGCGCGTGTACGACTTCATTGCGCGCAGCTTCCTGGCGGCGTGCAGCCGCGACGCGCGCGGCAGCCACGCGGCGGCCACGCTGGACTTCGGCGGCGAGCGGTTCGGCGTGAGCGGCGACGTCGTGCGCGAGCGCAACTTCCTGGATGTGTACCCCTTCCAGCAGTGGACGACAAAAACGCTGCCCGACTGGCGCGAGGGCGACCGCCCCGCGTGCGCCGGGTTCTTCCTGCGGGACGGCGCGACGAAGCCGCCGGCGCTGCTTACGGAGCCGGAGCTGATTGCGCGCATGGACACGAGCGGCATCGGCACGGACGCGACGATGGCGGAGCACATCGCGAAGATCGTCGACCGCGTATACGTCGTGCGGCGCGGCGAGCACTTCGCGCCCACGCCGCTCGGCGTCGCGCTCGTGCTGAGCTACGAGAAGCTGGACCTCGAGTGCTCGCTCACGCAGCCGTGGCTGCGCCGCGAGACCGAGCGCCTTGTCGCCGCCGTCGCCGCGGGCACGCAGGCGCCCAGCGACGTCCTCGGGCGCCTCGTCGCGAAGTACGTCAAGGTCTTCCGCCAGACGCACGCGCGCCGCGCACAGCTCATGCAGGAGGCCGACGCCCACCTCCGCCCGTCGCTCGCCACGCAGACGTATCTCCAGCGGAATGCGGATGCCGGGCGTGAGGCCGCGAGTGGGGCGGCCCAGGGCGCGAGGGGCGGCGCGAGGGGCGCAGGGAGTCGCGGTGGGGCGAGCACGACAAGTCGCGGGACGACGAGTCGCGGGACGGCCCGAGGCAGCACGGCCCGAGGCAGAAGCAGCGCCAGCCGCGGGGCCCGTGCGCGCGGCCGGCCGACCCGCCAGCGCTCGCGCTCGCCGCCGCGAATACGCATCGTCGATGCGTAAGCATCACGGAGAGAGAAAGTTGATTTACCTTATTTATTCCTATTCCTTATCTACCTATACTCTGCAGTGTATGCTTACGCCGTTCTGCTCGCATTCTCGCGCTCTCGCATGCTCTAGCAGAAGACCATGGGCGGCGCGGCGTCCGGCACGCGGCCCGTCTCGAAGCGCGGCGCCTCGAACGCCGCCCGCTCCTCCGCGCTCACGGTGCTCTCGTCGCGGTACAACCCGTTCTGGCCGTACGGCTTGAACTTTCCTGTGGACGGGATCTGCTGCTGCTGCGGCTGCTGCTGCCCCAGCGGCTGCATCTGTTGCTGCTGCCCCAGCGGCTGCATCTGTTGCTGCGGCTGTTGTGGTGGCTGGCCGAACCCGCTGGAGAACGCGCTCTGGCCGAACGGCGACTGGTTCGCGCCGCCTGCCGGCTGGCTGAACAGGCTCTGTCCGAACGCGCTCTGTGTCTGTTGAGGTTGCTGCGGCTGCTGCGGTTGCTGCGGCTGCTGAGTTTGTGTTTGTTGGGGCTGCTGCTGCTGCTGGCCGAAGGGGTTGGACGCAAACGGCGACGTGTTCGACGGCGGCTTGGCGGTCGAGCCAAACGGCGACGTGTTGGCCGGCGCGTCACCCAGCGCCGCAAAGCGGTTCGCTGATGCCGCGGGCTGGGCTGGCTGGGCTGGCTGGGCCGCAGGTGTGGAGAACGCGGACTGGCCGGTCTGTGCGAAGGGCGACGAGTTGGCCTGGCTCGACTGGGCGAACGGTGAGGCCGAGGCCGTGTTACCAAACGGCGAGGCTGACGCGGTATTACCGAACGGCGAGGATGACGCAGTGTTGCCAAACGGAGAAGCCGACGATGTGTTTGCGAACGGCGACGCCCCGGACGTGTTCGAGAACGGCGACGCGGTGGCCGTGTTGCCGAACGCCGAGCTCGAGGTGGCGTTCGTGGCGGCGGGTGGCTGCGTGCCGCTGCTGGCGGTGCCGAACGCGGCGTTCCCCGTGCCAAACGCTGAACTGCCCGTGCCGAAGGCCGAGCTGCCGGTCCCGAAAGCAGAGCTACCCGTGCCAAACGAGGAGTTTCCTGTGCCAAACGCCGAGCTGCCTGTTCCAAATGAAGAGTTTCCGGTTCCAAACGAAGAGTTTCCGGTCCCAAAAGCAGAGTTGCCGGTGCCTAGGGCGCTGCCCGGGGCGCCGCCGAACTTGCCGGAACCGAACGCGCCGGATCCCGAGCCGAACGCACCGCCGCTGGATCCGAACCCGCCGCTGCCGAACGCGGAGTTGCCGAAGCCACTACCGAACGCGCTCATTTTGGCTAAGGCTGGTGGCAGATGAGGCTTGGTGCTGTGGAGACTGTGTTAGTTAGGGTCGGTATGTGGGTTGATGTGTAGAGTGAAAATGGTGTATTCGGTAAAATAAGGAATGGACTATTGAAATAAACAATATAATTTAGTGACAGTAATCATAATTCATAATTCGCGGGCACCTCTTGGGCTCTTCGCATACACTAGAGGCTGAGGACGCAGCTGGTTATACACCAGATCAGGCATGCCTTCTGGCAGATCAGACCAAGTATTCCGGTAGATCGGGCTATTTAGATACGTCAGGCTGCCTCTCGAATCAACACAAAGCATTTAAGAACTTCTCAAGGCCGCTCGTTCTCGTTCCAGCGTGATACGTTATTTCTCCGCGTGATACGTTAACAGCGGCAATTCACCTCAAACCTCGAGACTGACTGAACAACCTTGCTCTGCTTGAACTCGACATTTAGAATTCTCGAGTTGCATCGATCTGACTGCTCAAACCGAGCAGCTGCCGTCTATAGTGGTGATCCGCTCTACTAACCCGAGGTTCACTCTACAAGCGGTGATCCGCTCTACAACCTTCAAAACCGATTCAATTTATGCTGTACGTCCTCAATAATGCTTACTTACTAAATTGTATGACTATCTGGCCTCCAAAAAGTGTTCTTCACTTCCTGGCTTCGCTGCCTGGCCCTTTACCCTGCTGGCGCCCTGACCTCGAACCGCCCTCGTCCTTCGGGCATGGGCAAGCAGGACGACCGCGCGGAGCTGGCGGGCCGCCGGGCAGAGCTCGAGAAAATACTGGCCGGCCTCAGCGCCGCGCGGATCCGCACGCAGGGGTCGCGGATCGCGATGTTTGTGGCCGCGCGCCTCGCCGAGGCCAAGCAGACGCGCGCACGCGAGCAGGTCGTGGCGACGGACCGCCGGCTGAAGTTCGTGCGGTTTGCGAGCCGCCGCAGCTTGCTGGCCGTGCGGCAGGCCTTGGCCGCGTACGATCTGCAGAACGACGCGTCGCGCGACGTGGTGGGGGGCCAGGACGACCAGGACGACCCGGCGGCGACGCACGCGGCTGCCGAGAAGCTGATGGGCGATCTCGCGCGCTACTTCTCGGTGACGGCCGACATGCCACGCACGTTCCGCGCGGTGTCGGCGGCCGAGCAGCGGCGCCAGGATGCGTGGGCCGCGCAGGCGCTGGCGCACTACTCGCGGGCGGGGCTGCCGTTTGTGCTGTACTGCGGCGTCGTGCACAAGATGCTGTACGCGACGCCGCCGAAGATGCTGCTCACGCTGGCGCTCGTGCTGCGGCAATACCTGCGCCAGGCGCGGCGCGGCGCCGCCAAGCCGCACCACACGCAGCAGGTGGGCCGCCTGGCCGTTGTGCTGGACGAGGCCTGGGCAGGGCCGTTCATGGCGGCAATTGCGCGCCTGACGGTAGAAACGCTGGAGTTTGCGAGTGCTGGCGGCGCCAATACCGACAAGACAGGGAACGCGAACAACGACGCGGCCGAGGAAGCCGCGAACACCAAGTTCTGGGCCAACGCGAGTAATGCGGCCTCCAGCGCGCCCCCGGACGCGGTAATCGTGTGCACGGCCATGGCGTGCGTCACCACACTCGTCTATATCGCACGTTCGCCCCCGCGCGGCCAATCGCCAGCCAGATCGCTGTCCACACTGCCCGCACTAGATTCGTCACAACCTGCCACGCCGGCCTCAGAGCGGCTCACGGCGCGGCTGCGTGGCATGCTGCGACATCCTGCTTTGCGTGACACCGCCCAGATTGCACAGGACACGCCAACTTCCGCCTCGCGCGTGCTGGACCCGGTATGGGCGCCCCTGCAGCCGCGGTTCATAGAGCTCGTGCGCTCGCTGGCGCCTGCGCCGTAGCGGTGTCTGGCACGCTCAGGACCCGAGCATGCCGCTGATTTTCTCGCACAGCGTGCGCGACTCCTCGTCCTGTGCGCCTTGAGAATACTTGTTCCCGCTGCGCGAGTTGTTGCCGTAGCCGCCGCGGCCGACGGTGCGGCTGCGCGTGGGCACGAGGTCGAGGCGGCTCATTTCGTCGTCGCCGTCCTGCGCGAGCCGCGTGGTCTGCGGATCGATGTTCGGGAGCATGTTTCCGGCGCCGCCGCGGCCGGTCGTGAACTTCTTGGTCTGCAGGTGCGGCAGGTCGTCGGCGCGCACGGGCTTGTCCAGTTTAGTGGAGACGCGCATGTTGCCAGCGCCGCCGCGCCCGGTGGAGATCGTGCGGTCGCTCATCGCTTGGTTCTCAAGACCCGGTGAGATCCTTGCGGTGTGCAGTGGGCAGGGTTGCAGCGGCTAGGGTACGCGGTGGTTCCCAGCGGGGTGGCTGTAGTAACTGATCACCAGCAGTAATTGAGAGGAAAAGGTGCAAGTGAACTGGATGTTGCTAGAGTTGGTGTGATCAGGTGGTGTGATCAGGTGGTGCGTGTAGTGTTATATGAAGCGGTGTGGGAGGTAGTGCTAGTTAGTGCTAGGTAGTGCTAGGTAGTGTTAAGGTGCTGGGTAGTGAGGTGCGGAGGTGATGAGTAGGTACTTACGGGTGGGAATATTATGCGGGGCACTGCCCCGTGTCCAAAATGTACTATATACGATCATTATCATTACTGCAACTCCTACGAGTTGCTGCTAATGTAGCCTTCATAAAGCAGCGACTCCGACTTCGCGAGCTGCAGGATCACCGCGTCGTCGTTCGAGACCGTCGAGACCTGCGAGTTGAAGAACACGCACAGTTTCGTGACGAGCTCGCGCGCGCGCTCGAGGACGGCCGGATCGCCGACGCGGCGCACGACGTCGAATACGTTGGTCGGCGTGAGCTCGACGTTGCTGAAGAACAGGCTGCGCTGCCCGCCGCCCGTTTCGCGAAATTCGAGCTGGCTCGCGGTCGCCAGCGCCATGAGGAAGTTGTTGTGGAAGCGGTACCGCTTCTTCTCGTCCGGCTCGAGGCGCGTCGGCAGCCGCACGATGCGCAACACCTGGTTGGCCGCAGACTCGAAGAACTCGAGCAGCGCGTCGTATGTGATGAATGACTCGTGGCGCCGCTCGTCTGCGCGCGCCTGCTGCGCCGTGCACTGCGAGCCCAGCGTCTGTCGGATCTCGTCGCTGCACGGATCAAACACCTTGAACACCTCTTCGAAGTCCGCCGTCGTGCGGTCATCGGGCACAAAGCCGTAGTTGAACAGAAACTCTGCCGACGAGCGGTCGCCGTAGTTCAGCAGCAGCTCGCTGGTCTCAGGACGCACGACGAGGCTGCCGCGCGACGAGTTCGACGAGCGCGACGACACCGACGACGCCGACGGGATCGTGCTCTCGCCGGAGCTCGTGCGCGACGGCGCGTGCGCCTCGCTCGACGGCGCGTTGGCGCTCAGCGAGACGATGCTGCTGTTCGACGCCGAGCGCTTGAAGCTCGCGTCGCCCTCGCCAGCATGGCCCTCGCCATTGTCACCCGCACTATGCCCCCCATCGGCGAAGTCGCCGTTGTGGTGCCGCGCCTTCACGGAAAACGGCTCCGTCAGCCGCAGTTCGAAGTTGCCGATATCATCAACGTCGTAGCGCGCGTTCGAGCGGTGCGAGCTGTGGTTGCATAGATCGACGACGGGGATCATGCATGTCTCGGACGTCAGCGGGTGCATCACGCCACGCGACGAGATCCACGCGTGCGCCAGCAGCCACTCGCGTAGCGACACTCTGCTCACGGCGGCGCGCGCCGACTCGGCCGCGGCCGCCGACGTCGCGGCTTCTTGCGGCACGCTGCGCACAAAGCGCTCGTACGCCTTCTCGATCTCCAGCCGCTTTTTGAGCGCGGCGTGGTGCAGCGACACCGCCGAGAAGTCGAGGCCCTCCATCTTCTTGATGCTATACGTGAACGGCACCTCGACCGTCTTCGGCAGCGCCGCAAAGTAGCCGCGCCAGGGGCTGTCGCGCGCCCGCAGCCACAGGTACAGCAGCCCGAGGTGCAGCACGTCGAGGTCGCGGTCGCTACCGTGCGACAGCCACTCCTGTAGCTCAGAGTCGTCGTGCGCAAGCTCGTGGATCCGCGTCGGACTCAGCACCATCGCACACGGCACCGTCGCCAGCACGCGCTCGTCCTCCTCGAGCTCGCTCTCCTCGCCGCTCGTCTCTCGACTGAGACTCGGCACCCTATTCGCCCTGAAATCGGTCTCGTTCTCCTTCTCCTTCTCGTTCTCGTCCCTCGTTAGCTCGTCATCCTTGTTCTCAGTTGTATCTTTGTTCGTGTCCTCATAATTCGCTGTATCGCCCTTATTTTCGCTCGTCGCCGCGCTCTGCACCTTGACCTTCTCCTCGCCGCTGCTCAGCCGGGCACTGCCGGCGGCCGCGTGTGCTCGCAGAATCGGCTCAAGACCCGCGGCATGCTCGGCCTCGAGCCCGAAGCCGTGTGCAGTCTGTGTGACGTGCACGCGCGGGTCAAGGTTGATCCCGGCGCCTGCGATCCAGTCTGCGAGTGGGGAGGCGCACTGGCTCGCCATGTGGGGGGTGTCTATGTAGAAAGTGGTTTTGGTCGGCGGTTTCAGGCAGGCTGTTGGGATAGTCGCGGGGGCTTGCCGGGCACAGGCGATGGATCTATCGGGGTGGTCTTGCTGGTACGTTGGGTTTATCGGTGGTGTGGGGCTGGCGTTGGTGGTAGACAAGCAGCTCAGCAGCACAGGCAAGTAAAGGAAGAAGAACTAAAGGGCCAGACAGACAGATGTGTCGGCAGGACTTCGGGGCTTCAGGCGTCGTTATAGTTCTATAGAGTTAATTATATTGCGCGTTTTTTGAGGCGGACCGCAGGCAACCCGAAATGCGCGCGCGGCGCTCGCTAATTTTCAGTTGACATGTGCAATCGAGGACGTTGCTTGACCCTTACCTGAGACCTGCCTCGGGCTCACATGTCGTTGCTCCTGTCATGCAGCGCAGCCTTTTCCGCCGCCCTGAGACGCAGATAGAGGTAGCGGCCAAGCCTAGGGTCAAGCCCAAGGTCAACGTTTTCGCAAAACTGATGTTAGGGCTGTACGCCATCAGGGCCTGCGCCTGAGACGACTGGTGGTGGCCGGTGCCTGCTGGGTGCAGGATGACACACCACTTACCTCCCCTAGGTGGGTCTGCCACCAGGCCAGGACAGGGCATTGAAAAACGATACTGGGGTAGCTTCAATCCAGGGGTCATCGCCAGGAACCCGGGGAGTTGCCCCCATCTGGCCCATAACATCGATTCGGGGGTATTTTAACATATTTACGGGCAGTGAGACGACAGCACTCACAGGGCGTGCTTGAATATCCAGATCGCACGATGTGTGAGCAGTAAGCATGGCTGCGGATCGTAAGCTTGAATTTCCAGCCGCACGCAAGGTCAACGGCCGCCGTGCTGATCGCGCGCCATATACCTGTGCTTGCTCAGAATAAGGTGTTTACAGAGGGCTGCAGGCGACCTTACCTGGGTTATGAGGGCGAGGGCCCGTAGGCATGCTGCTGCCGCCGAGCTGCTTCTCTTAGGGTCGCCAGTGTTTCCTCCCAACGGTTGTTGTACCAGTAGGGCAGATGGGGGCTGGTGGTGGTGTAGGCTGTTCGGCTTGCACTCGGCCAAGATAAGATGTACAGCATCGCATGCGACGCAGCGTGCCTGAGTTAGACGCAGGTGAGACGCATTGCCATCGATGAGTGACTGCTGCTGGGTACGAGTCACCCGATGAAGCATAAGAATAGTACCGAACCACACGCTGAGAGAGCAGCCCTCGCTGCCTCCCAGCCTGCCTACCAGCCTACTGCTGCAGGCCATCGACTCCTTCCCCTACATGACCCCACAGCTTTCGGCGCGGCATTAATATATATTTCAAAAATAGGATCGCAAAAGCGGATCGCGAAGCGCAACAATGGCTCGCAGATCGGAAATCCTCAAGTCGAAGTGATGAGGAGTATTTCAGCCGCAGCCGCACCCACAATATTCGTAAATTGCGAGAGAATTTGGTTTGCGTTGAGTATTTAATATACCGCAAGGCCGGATCATAGAGAGAATAAGCGCATCGCGCAGGTCGTGCGAGTAGGTGATGAGCGATATGTAGTGACCCTTGCGCGGCTAGATAGGAGGAGGGAATGCGTGAGGCGAATAGATTGCATAGGGCAAAGTGTTGGAAAGCCGTAGGTGTGGCGATAAGAGGCCTCTTACGGCTGTAATGTCGTAAGAAAAACCAAATTCCAGCTAGGAAAAACAATGAGGAGTGCAATCCGCGCCGCCCGTGTAATAATTGAGAGCGGATAATCGCGCCGTGTGGTTTTTCGGCGGGGAAGTCGTCGCGATCTATAGGGTGTTGGGTTCGGGCAAAAAAAGTATCAAACCATGGCGAGCTGGGAGGACGAGGATTTCGAAGTGCCTGTGGCCCAGGCCTCGAACCTGAACTTCGACGAGGAGGATGAAGGACTCTTGGGCGACTGGGAGAATGGGCTGGACAGCGACGACGAGGGCAAGAAGACCAAGGTGGCCGCGCCCAAGATCTCGTCCGCGCAGCGCATAGCGGACCGCAAGCGGAAGGAGCAGGAGCAGCGGGAGATGCGGGCGCTGGAGAAGACGCAGGAGGCGAACAAGGTGGAGCAGCACCAGAAGGAGCTGGATAGCGACCTGAACAACGCGAGCGACCTGCTTTCGTCGGTGGACGTGCATCCGCGGTCTAAGGCGAACCAGCCTGCCGCAGCGCCCGCGGCGCCCGCCGGCCCCACGAAGCTGAGCGACCTTGCGATCTTTAAGCCCAAGACCGCGAAGGAGTACACGGCGCTGCGCACGACGCTGGCCGGCGTGATCGAGAAGCTGGCGGAGCAGAACTCCGCGACGCTGCACACGAACTTCGTGATCGAGCTGTGCCGCGACCTGTGCATGCCGCTGAACAGTGAGCAGGTCGGGCGCGTGGACACGACGCTGGAGGCGTTGAGCAACGACAAGTACCGCAAGGAGCGGGCGGCGCGTCTGGGCGCCCGCGCCAAGCCGAACCTCAAGATGGCTGCACAGAAGTCCGAGAAGCCGGTCGTGGACATCAAGGCACCGGAGGCGCTGGACGACGATGGCCTCGACGACGACGACTTCATGTAGGCCCCCAATGGGCCCAGGTATGTAGGCTGGGAGTATATAGATACCGTACTAGATACCGCATAGTACTAGATACCGCATCGTGCTAGATACCACTACACAGTACTAAGTACCGTACTGCACTGCATTCCATGCGAGAAAGGCTTTAGCTCAGCCGATCCGTCGTGCGACGAATTCGGCCACCACCGATCAGCCTCTTAACGGTCACACTCAGCGGCACAACCCTCGCCCGATGATCTGCGTCGAGTGCGGCGCGGCGGTGCGTGCGCTGTACATCTTCTACTCGCGCGACAACATCCGCACGCTGCGCTGCACGCGCTGCGGGCAGTTCGCCGACAAGTATATCGAGGGCGACGCGATGCTGACGTTCATCGACCTGCTGCTGCTGCGCCCCGAGGCCGTGCGGCACGTCGTGTTCAACGCGCTCGCGCCGCACAAAGGCCAGCCTGCGCGCGCCAAGAAGATGGGATCGGCCGGGGAGCATACCGAAGAACCGGTTGGCGTGCCGGGTGGCGAGGCAGAAGGGCAGGTGGCCGCAGGTCAGACACAGAGTCAAACACAGGTCCCCACCGACCAGGAGACCACAGGGCCTCAAGCGTGGCCTGCGATGTCGCCCGCGGCGGCGGAGGCCGCGGAATTCACGGAAATGCCACCGGCAGGGCTGCCAGGGCCGGGCGCGGCGCGGTGGGGCGTCCCCGGGCTGGTTCTGCGGCTGCAGCTGTTTGTGACGCTGCTGGACGTGTTCATCCAGTGGGCGATGAGCGAGCGCTCGACGGCGCCGGCGGTGCTGCGCTTCCTCGACGCGACGCACCCGGGGCGGCAGTACGTGCTGTTCTTGGCGCTGAGCGTGACGGAGACGGCGGTGTCGCACGCGCTCGTGCGTGGCGCGGCGCGATGGTGGCTGGGCTGGCGCGACGGCGGTGCGATCTCGACGTCGCTGCTGATCGGCTCGTTCTTCCGCGTGCTGCCGATCCTCACGTTCATCTGGCCGTACGACATCCCGTACCTCGCGCTGGTCGTGCGCTACGTCTCGCTGCTGGTCACCACGGAGGTCCTGGCGGTCGCGCTCGACCAGCCCTACGCCGTCGCCGCGTCGTTCACGCTCGCCGCGCGGTCCGCGTCGTTCCTGCTCACTCAGGCGTTCTGGTGGGTCGTGTAGTGTACATAGCATAGTAGCATAAGTAGAGTGATGAGAGTGTGATGAGAGAGTGATGAGAGTAGAGTGATGATTAGTGCTAGTTGATAGATAATATATATAATATAGGTATTTCAGTGCGACTCCGCAACTTTGGCGATATTGTCGACTTCGCAACTGACTTTTGTAAAGGGCGCCCTTACAGCGCTATAAATAAGCTACAGCCAGCCCGCCTGCGGGATGCGGCGGCGGCGGAACCCGTCAAGGTTCGCGACGACGCTCTCGTACGCGTTGGCCGCGACCCACGGCCCGTCGAGCGGCGCCACGAGGCTCTGGTTCGTGTACGTCTCGTCCTTCTCGCGGACCTCGTCGAGCGTCGGCGCGCGCTTGTCGCCTGCCCGCCACAGCACGCGCGGCAGGGCCGCCGAGCGCAGCTCTGCGATCTCGCTGGCGTCGCCCAGGCTGCCCGCCGCAGCGGAGGAGGACGCAGCGCCCGAGGAGTGCAGCGGCAGCTCGTCCGCGAGCTCGGTCTGGTCGGCAAGCTCGGCCGGGTCCAGCTCGGCCTGGTCCGCCTCGAACGAGCTCGCGCCGTCCTGCAGGTTGTACGTCGCGAGCGCGCCGCGGTCGACCTCATCCTGGCGCACCGCCTCGATGGCGACGAACTCGAGCAGCGGCCGCGTGAAGCGCTCGAAGTCGAACCAGAAGCCCGCGAGCAGCAGCGACAGCGGCGCGATCAGCGCGGCGTACGTGTACGCGCTCTGCTGCACGAGCACGCCCGCCATCGCGAGGTGGAACACGGCGATGCCGAGGTACATGCGGCGGATGACCACCGTCCACAGCTGCCCGGTTGAGTGCCGCGGGTTCACCACCGTGTACAGCAGCAGGTACTTGAATACGAAGTACGCCGCGCCGAAGTAGATCAGCCCGAACAGCAGGATGCGCCGCCGCAGAATGCTGTAGGTGAGCGACACGATGAAGAACAGCATCGGCAGCGGCAGCACTATGCCGTAGTTGATCTTCTGCGGCTTGTACAGGTTGTAGTGGTCGCGCGCCGTGCGGCACCGCGTCAGCCAGAACGGGAACTGGAACATGAACCCGGGCTGCAGCAGCTTCAGCGGCATGAGTCCGATGCCTTGCAGCACCACGAGGTTCGTGTAGAACGAGGACAGCCGGATGAGCCACTGCGCGAAGTCGGACGCGAACTTGTCGACGCTGAACGACAAGAACGTCGACTCGATCGTGAACACAAGGAACAGGTTCACAAACACGTAGAAGAAGTTCTTGCTGATGATCGACAGCTGCACGTCGCTGCGGCTGACCATGCCTTGGCGGTACGTCAGCCACGCGAAAAAGTACGGGAACCCGAGGTTCAGCATCGAGACCAGGAACGTCGGCAGCACGTCCGTGACCAGTGCGGCCATCCACTTGCGCTCGGCGAGCCAGTGGCCCAGCACGGGGAAGTGCGCGGAGATGATCTGGAGGTCCAGCAGTCGGACCAGGAACGTGATGGGGTAGAACAGCCCAACGTTCGTCACAATGACGACCAGGCTGATCACGTAGCTCGTGATCGAGCGCTGCTTCGAGTGCATGTACACGTTCTGCCACAGCACGTCGCGCGGCGCGGGCGCCAGCGTGTTGACCATCGTGTGCGGCCGCGGGCTGCACAGCGCACGCGCGGCGAGCTGGCACTGCGCCGCGCTGCGCAGCGTGACGAACGCCATGTTGGTGGCGGGCGCCTGCGACGCCGTCTCGCGCAGCGCCGCGATCTCGCGGTCCAGCGCCAGCAGCTCGCGCCCGTGCACGTCGAGCAGGTCCACGCGCGGCAGCCACCACCGCAGCCACGCCAGGCGGCCGACGCGACCGAGGGGCCGCATGCGGCCGCGGAACATCTGCTGTGTCGCGTCCGCGAGCTCGGCGCCTTCGTCCAGGCGCCACAGGTCGCCGCTGCCGACGCTGTAGGCGTCCTCGCCGGCATAGCTGCCCCCGCCGGTGTTGCTGCCGGTGGTGCCGGTGCTGTAGGCACTTCCCAGGCTGGCCAGGCTGCCCCGGCTGCCGGTGCCGTTTCTGTCGCTAGGGGTGGCACTCCCAACATGCTCGTTCATCGCGAACGCGGGGTTGTCCGGCCCAATGTACTCGGCCCACGCGTCCTCAAGGCGGCGCAGCACGACCTTACGCCTTGCCATAGCCTCGTCGAGGCGGTCCCACTGCCGGCACAGCGTGACGGCCTCGGGCTGCACGCCGAAGAGCGTCGCGACGTAGCGGCCCAGCGCGTCCTCGGACCGCAGCTTGCGCGGAATGCCGCTGATGCGCAGCGTGCGGTCCGTGACGGTGCGCTGGTGCCCGAGGTACGCCTGGCGCACGCTCACGACCTCGTAGTTGTAGCGGCGCATCGTCCACAGACAGATGAGCGTGAACGCGTACGTCGACGCGAGGTAGACCCAGAAGTAGTCGCCGAACGGGTTCGGCCGTCGCCGGTCGAGCAGCAGCCGCGGGTCGAGGCGGCCCAGGTCGAGCGCCACGCCGCGGAACGGCGCCGCCGCGTCCCAGCCGCCGCCAAGCGCAGCCTCGTCGGATGCAGAACCACCAGGAATTTAGAGGGCAGCCGACTTGCGGAAGTTGAGGCCAC
>JAKUAQ010000072.1:0-29508 GCA_030562965.1 Starmerella ratchasimensis | reverse complement strand
GAGTCAAGGAGGAGCAGGGTGGCTATAATCGATGAGCCGCTTCTCTTCGCTGTGTAACGCACTGGAAGAGAGAATATGTTTCATGGTTTTATATTTAAATAGAAGTTATCATATTTACACGGACCTTGTGCGGCTCGAAGAAGAGCTGGCTGCCGCGGAAGAGGCGCAGGCGGCGGCCGAGAGCGCCGTGGACGGTGCGGCGGCGCTGGCGTCACGGCTCGAGTCGCTCGCGAGCGAAATGGAGGCGGCGGGCCACGCGGCGAGCGCGAAGAGCGGCGAGGCGAGCGCGATCGGCGCGGAGGTGGCGGCGATCCGGCGCGAGCTGCGGACGACGTACGGCGACACGCAGCGCAGCTTTGCGGCGGCGGTGAGCCTGCGCGACACGAACGAGGGCGTGGTGGCGGACCTGGAGACGTACGTGAAGGCGCTGGACGCCGCGATCATGCGGTACCACTCGAACAAGATGGCGCAGATCAACTCGCTGCTGGACCAGATGTGGAAGCAGACGTACACCGGCACCGACATCGACACGATCCTCATCCGCTCGGAGTCCGACGCCGGCGCGGCGGGCGTGCGCGCGTCCTACAACTACCGCGTGTGCATGGTCAAGCGCGACACGGAGCTCGACATGCGCGGGCGCTGCTCCGCGGGGCAGAAGGTGCTCGCGTCCATCCTCATCCGCATGGTGCTCGCCGAGTCGTTCGGCCAGAGCTCGGGCCTCATCGTGCTCGACGAGCCGACCACGAACCTCGACCGCCGGAACAGCAGCGCGTTGGCGCACAGCCTCAACGATATCATCGGGGGGCGTGTGGCGCAGCGCAACTTCCAGCTGATCGTGATCACGCACGACGAGCACTTCCTGAGCATGATGAACCCGGCGGACTTCTGCGAGGACTACTACCTGATCAAGCGCGATGTGAACCAGCTGTCGCGGATCGAGTCGCGCCCGATCTCGGGGCTGGCGACGTAGTCAGTCCAGTCCAGCCGAGCCGAGCAGTGAAGCGCGAGGCTGCCAAGTATCTACATATCCACACTTACACCACACATATATTACTTACACCCTTCACATATATCACTTTTTACTACATCGCCTGTACTCTAAACACCTACTACTGTACCTACTGTACCTACTGCCTACTGCCTACTGTTGGAGAGGGCTGACCTCCGGGTACCCTAGGTTATTTCTCTCGGGGTACCCTAGGTTAGGGTTCACTTAAGCACCGCCGGCAGCTCACTTTCTACCACTTTCCACCCATCTACATCCATCCCACATGGCAGAGGAGCCCCACCAGCGAACCGAGAACGGCAACATCCGCGTCACGTTCGGGCCCCGCAGCCTGGCAGCCTTCAACGAGCTCAGCGAAGCACAAAAAGTCGACACGCTGGGCGAGCTCGTGCGCGCGCAGGAAGAGTGGGCCTACCGCCTGCGCTCCAAAGTTTTGAGCGCCTCCAGATTTAATGAATCCATAACTGCGATGGGCATGGTTGTTCAGTCGTACTGGAACGACCTCATGATGAAGTGGAACGAAGCGCTCGCAGCTAGGAAACGCCAAGGTCCGTAGTCTTGTATAGCATTAATTGTCAATTCACGCTTAGGTGCCACAGCCAGGCGGGCACATAACCCTGGGGGTACGCGTTTCGCGGGTAATCTCGCCGCTGCACGGATTAGGGTTTTCTTGTTAAATAATATTTCTTTCCGTCAGCTACCCGTTCGGCTTTTCCTTATTTAGTTGTCTCTAGGCATTTTCCCTTATCCACACAGTTATAGGATGCTCTTTGTGTGAAACAAGCACCACTTACGCGAGCTACATGCTCCATCCTCACAGACTAAATATAGAGGTGTCATAACGGGCTAGGGTAATGTCTCACTCCTTAAATCACCGTCCGTAGCGCGGAACTGCCGATTAAGCGCCGCTTTACGTCGAGAGAAATAATTTCCCTCCGTCGCCTACTAATTCCGGCGACAGAATTTGCACGCAAAGCACTGTTGGAAGGTTATTGTCTATCAAGATCGCGTCACATCTCTCATATATGGCTCAATTGTAGGATGAGTCTGCTAGGGTTGGTTTACGCTAAATATATGTACCGCCACCCCCCCCAACGCTCACACTCATCCCAACCACCAACTCATGACATCGAGCAGCCACAGCGAGCCTGCTGACGCTGCTCAGCCGGAAGAACGTGGCGAACTCTCGTATATCTTCCTAATCCCTGAAACCAAGGACGCTTTCAACAAGATGAATCAAAACGATCAGTGGTACGCTCTCTATGAACTCATCCATAGACAAGAGAAGCTGTACCACTGTCTACGCTTTGATGTTATAGATGCTGCCAAGCATGATGATAATATACAGTTGATGGTGATTTCTCGAGTCGTGCAATTCTTAGCCGCATTGTCGGAGTGGAACACTGCAACCTTCACCGGGATATTCAAACACAATTAAGTATTCTGCGGGCATCTATTCATAAATAAGCGATTTCATATATTATTTCTCTTACTTGTCAAACGTCTCCCGCACAGCCTAAATCGGCGTCGCGACGCTCCTCTGAACTGCGTTTTGATAAGCCCAAATCACGGGCTAGGTTTAGCGGGGGGGCATAGGGTCCAGTCGAGGCTCGCGTCGGGCTCAGGGTACATCGCCAATATATACCATCAGCACACCGCCAGCAGTATCCGTCCTCCCTATCTTTCCTGTACACCTCGGAACTCCCACTACCATGGATCAGCACCAAGCTCCCACGAACCAAACAGCCGCCGACGACCACGTCAACGCCAACAGCGACAACCCCAACGCAGTCGGCGGTTTCCACGACTCTACAAACTCCACTAATGGGAACGCGGCTGCTAATCCGGAAACGCCAGGTGCTAACCCGCAAGCGCCGGGTGCTGAGGCAAGCGGCAACACCTCGGGGTATCAGTATTCCGGCGTTACGAACGATTGGGTCAGCCGCGTCCCAGACGTGAACCAGGCGCTGAAATCAATGACGCGCTACGAGCGTCGCGCAGCGTCGGACCACCTAGGCCAGTTGATCAGAAACCGTAGCCGGGCTATGAAGATGTCGCTGTACTCTGACCTATCGAACAACCAGCTTCCCGAGTGGGCGTCTAACCCCGAGAAGGGGATGCTCGGCTGTTTCACCGAGTGGGATAAGATGGTCATCCGCGGCGAGTTTGCTCTGCCCATTGGCTCCCGCGAGAAGATCTTCGCCCCTCACCGTAAGCAGCTGTATCTGCTGCAGAAAGTGGGTTTCTTTCTATGGTATTGCGCGGTGATCACCGGCGCATTTGTCAAGGAGATGCTGGACCTGACCGACTACCAGGTGAGCTGGATCAGCTGGTTTGTGCTTTATGGATCCACTATAGCTCTCTTTCTGCGCTCGTTAAGTGACTGGATTCCCCAATTCTTGAAAAATGGAGGGTCGGTCATTGTCCGCATGATATTCGCGGCCCTGCTATAATACTATCTGCGCCATATGAGGTTCGTCAGGACCACCAATCCATCACCTTTCCATAGGATATATGTCTTAGTTGCATCTATAAGTTTTATGTCGAAGTACTCCATACTGGCCTCGCTCCTACGAGCCAGAAGTGCCACCAAGCACCTGTGACACGCCCTTCCCAATATAGTGACGCTCCCAGCATGCCCAGGTCGGAGTCCCGAATAGACTCTATCTAATTAATTACTCTGAACCCTGCGCTTGTAGCAATGGGGCGCCAACGTTAATGATCCAATGGGTACTGACACTTGGGGCACTGACACTTATATACGACGACCAAGTGCTACTCGGAGCAAATGAAGCTGTCGCATGTTGCCGTTGCCGAGGCGATCACGGCCCGCGTGCTTAGAAAGGCGCCCGGTGCCATCAGCCCCGCCTCGGCCGGGACGTTTCTCGGTCTCGTGACTGCCGCGTCCGAGCGGATCAGCGCCGCCACGTTCGCGGAGCTGTTCACGTCTCACGACACGCGCGACGAGGACTCGCACGCCGCGGCCGCCGCGGTGGCCGTGCACATCAAGGCGCGGATCACGGACGCGGCGGCCGAAATCGCGCTGGCGTGCACCAAAGCCCGGGCGCCGCGCAAGGTGACGCGCAGCACGCCTGCCACCGTGTCCAAGAGCGACGTGGCGCGCAACCTCGGCGCCATGATCGCGCGGCTGTGTCCCGAACTCCTCGGCCCCGGGGCGGTGGCCAGCCTCGTCGAGCGCGTCACCATCGCGTCGTTCGACATCGCCGCCACGGCGAACGCGGAGCTCATTGCGGTGACCCAGCGCGCCGTCTTCGAGCTCAGCGCGGCCGGCACCCTCACGGCCGAGAACCTGCTCGCGGCGTCGCGGCACAAGGCGGACGCGATGCTGTGCGGGCTCAGCGAGAAGTTCAAGTTCGTGGCCGTGGAAATTGCGTTCGACCTCGGTCCGCGGCACGCGCCGAGCCGCCAAAAAATGCGCGAGACGCTGCACGCGCGGCTGCAGACGTGGCAGGCGCCGCGCGCGGAGTTCCACGTCCCCAGCGAGACGCCGCCGCGCTACTCCGAGATCAGCCCGCCGCAGGCGAGGACATGACATTAGACTCAGGTGTGGCTTCTAAATCTGGTCTATGCCGGGTGCCTAAGTGGTGATCTGAGTGGCGGCACCTGGTGGTGGTCTATGTGCTAAGTGTGGGCATCGTGGCGGATATATGATCAGAATAAGATGTAGATGTATGAATAAATAACTAGGCCAAGGCGGCCTCGACCTTGGCGCGGTACTCGCGCTGGCGCTCGGCCTGGTCGAGGAAGACGTCGTACTTCGCCTTGAGCAGCTTTGTGAGCTGCGTGCTGGAGTTCAGCTGGACGACGCTGCCCGATTTAGAGTAGCGCGACATGACCTCCCACAGCGACTGAGCCGGGTTCGCGGCCTTGGCGGCGAGCATGGCCGTGCCGAGCACGACGGCCGAGTCGATGTAGCGCGGAATGACGACGGGCATCTGCGCGCACGTCGCCATGAGCTCCGTGAGCACGCCGTTGCGGCACTGGCCGCCGCTCAGGTAGATGGCGCTGATGTTGTGGCCGCGCGCGTTCATCACCTCGATGATCTGGCGCTGCTGCTGGCAGATGAACTCGAGCACCGCCAGGTACTGCCGCGCCAGGTCGTCCAGCGACGTGTCCATGCTGAGGCCCACGACCGAGCCGCGCATCGCCGGGTCCGCGATCGGGCTGCGGTTGCCGTAGAGATCGCCGTAGTAGAACAGCGTCGCGATGAGGTGGTAGATCGTCGGCACGCCCTGCTCCGCGCGCATGTGCTCTAGGTGCCGGTTCAGAACCTCAAACTTGTTGAGTCCGAGGTCCGCCGCGCGCTGCTCGAGCTCCGCGTGCGCCGGGTGGTTGCTCACCACGAACCCAATAAGCTCTCCGGTCGTGCTCTGGCCGCCCTCGGCGCACCACATCCCGTCGACCAGTACGTCGCGGTACGGGCCCCACACGCCCGGCACGAACACGGGCTCGCGCGACTGCACGATGTGGCACGTCGACGTGCCCGCCACGGCCGCCAGGCGGCAGCTGACGCCGTGCTCGGGCAGCTCCGTCTTGGCGGCGACCGTGCCGATCCAGCCGCTGTACGCGTCGATCACGCCGGAGCCCACAACGACGTCCGTCGTCAGGCCGAGCTCAGCGGCCGCACGGGCATTCAGCTTGCCGACGGGCTCGCCGGCGCTGTGGTATGCGCCGCCTTTGCCGTTGACGCCGCCGAGGCGCGCGAAGTCGTCGGCAACGAGGTCCTCGAGGCCCACCGACGTCAGGAACTCCTCGGACCAGCCGGTCGTCGAGCCGTCGACACCTTGCGGCACGTAGCCTTGCTTGCACGCCACAGAACAGAAGCTGCGGCAGTCGACGCCCGTCGCGTGCATGCTCAGCCAGTCGCTGAGATCGTAGAAGTGCGAGTCCGCAAACTGCTCGGGCGCCATGTGCTCCTTCAGCCACATCATCTTCGGCACCTCCATCTCGATCGACATCTGGCCGCCCACGTACTTCAGCAGGGGGTGGCCGGTCGCCTTGATGCGGCGCGTCTGGTCCGCCGCGCGGTGGTCCATCCACAGAATGACGTCCTGCTCGCGCTGCGCGAAGTCCGGGCCCACAGGCAGCGTCTCGTCGCCTGCCGCGCCTTTGGTGGCCACCAGCGAGCACGTGGCGTCGAACGCCAGGCCCTTCACCTGGCTGGGCTCGACTTTGCTTTCTTTCAGCACCTGCTTCGTGCAGTACGCAATCGCGCTCCAAATATCGCGGCTGCTCTGGTTAATGTGGTCCGTTTTGGGCGTGAACCGCTGGATCGGCTGCGAGGCAACCGCCAAAATGTCACCGTCCTCGTTCATAATGGCCGCGCGGGCCGAGCCGGTGCCAACGTCAACGCCAATGTATGCCATTATCGTAAACTGTGCTGATTGAGAGCAATTCCGCGTGGATCCGTTATTATATAGGGTGCCGGGAACCGGCAAGGGCGGACCTGCATAGCCCTTTCTCCGCCCTCATGCCACCTATGGAAGAACGTTCCCCGCTGGGTCGAAGCTCGCTGAATCGGGTCGCGGGCAAGACCTAGCCCATCGAACTCGATGGGTCTTCATCGACTCAGGGGACGGGATACCGGCACGGAGGCCGGCGGTCCTGCATAAGGCTCAACGGTTGTCGAAAAGCAGAAGGTGCGGCCGATCAAGAAGGGAAGGCAGTTGCGAGCAGGCAAAGTGAGCCTGGCAGTTGGCCGAGAATAGCTGCAGATCGCTGTTAATATTGCTGCAACCTCTGCTGCTGGCACCGCTTGCCCAGGCGGCCACACCCATGTCGTACCAGTTTATCGGCTCCTGGCTGATCGGCTGGGACGGAACCACAATGCAAGCCGCCCAATTTGATTCCTCGCCCGTGTTTACCGGGGAGTGCAGTCAGGAAGACGGCGAGGCCGTGCTGGCTGATGCCGATCCAAATGCCAGGGTCCAGCAGGAAATTGATTTCGCATTAAGCGCCGACGGTAATTCAGTTACCGTGTCGATTGTGCGTACGATTGAAAGCGGCCTGCAGCTGAAACCCCGGACGATTGAGCTCGCTCTAGACCCTGGCTCGACCAACCAAACCTTGATCCAGCAGCTTGTAACATCCCAGCGCGACCATGAGCGGCGATTGGCTCAAGCGGAAGCCAGTTTGGAGAAAGCTACGCAGGTTCTCAGCGATATCAGCGAGGAAAAGCAAAATTATGAGGCCCTGGTCCTCGATAAAGTCGCTGCGCTGCTCGACGAACGCAATGAGTGGGTGGAGAAATTCGAAATGCTGAAGGAGGAGATAGACTAGGTACCCGCAGAAATCACCCGGATGCCGGTGCTACGATCAGCCGCTGTCTCACGAATAATAATTATAAGACTAATCTGAAATCAGGTAGGTTGGACTAGGATGTGATAGTGTTTATGTTAGCCGAATTATGTTAACCGAGTTATGCGAGCGGCACCACCCGTCGGGGTAGACGTCATACTGCATGTCAATAAAACTATAATCTTCTGTCAATGGGGCCGTCCATTGGAACCGCCATACACAAGCCTCACGCTATTTTGGTCGGGGTTGGTGTTATAGGCATGGGTGGCTCGGGAGACCCCTGCACCCTGACCCCACTCCTTCTGTTGTGGTGGTTCCCGTTAGGTTCCGCTCACAGGAGAAGGGTTTGTGTATTACGCCTATGCAGAGTTGCCCTGCAGGTCTCGGTGTCCAGGGTCTGTCCACGCGCTTTGACAGGGGTTGAGCATGAAACTGCGTTTGATTATGGGCCTACATAAGCTGCTGAACTTCGAAAATCCGTGGCGATGAGCCTGGACTGGGGCCTGGCAGCAGCGGCAAAACCGTATAATTCGCAGATTGGCGCTGCCCAAAGGCTGATTTGTGGCAGGGGAGGATCGAGACCACTAGTACCTAGGTGCTGCAGCCTATTATTAAAATCAAATTATTTTAAAGTTGCGCCAAGCACGGAGCCGAAAAATTAATGCGGCATAGAACCAAGGCATCCCACATGCATACAGTGCAACTATATCAGATCGTGGGGGAATACTATAAACACTTGACCACATTCCCTCCAGTGTCCACCGGTGGTGCCAAGACTTTCTTCTTCCCAGAACCGCGCGGCCCTTTTACCGAAAACCGCAATTAATAACATTCTTCCATCGTCTGACATGTTGGCCGAGAACGCCGATCCGTCGTCGCTGCCGCGCGTAGACGTCTCTCTTGCGAAAGCAAGCCCCTCTGAACCGCTCACGCCCAGCTCCATCACGCCGCACACGCCGAGCGCCGTGTCTACGGCCACGATGAGTCCGCCTACGTCCGGCTACGAGCCGGAGCGCCCCAAAGCCGCGCTGCCGTACACGGCGCTGGGCAATTGGACGCAGAACCCGCCCACGCCGCCAACATATCTCATGACGCCGAACTTCCCGAAAAATACGCTGGAAGCGGAGGCCACTGCCGCGGCAGTGGCCACCAATGAGGCCACCAACGAGGCCAAACCCAGCGCCAATGTCAATGCCAGTGCCAACAACAGCACCACCAACAGCAAAACCACCAACAGTAACACCACCAACAGTAACACCACCAACAGCCACTCCAAAGGCGCTTCTCAGTCTGCCTTCTCTGTCTTCCCCGCTCCCCCTGCGCTGGCCACGCCGCGCCCCTCGCTGGTCTTCAACGCATCGCCCGGCACCGGCCTGACGCCGGGCTTTCTCATGCCGCTGCCCGGGGCGACCGGCCACCCCCTCGTGCCACCGCTGCAGCTGACGCCGGAGATGCTGGGCGCGATGGACGCGGACTCGGTGCTGTGGACGGTGTCGCAGCTGTTCCCCGGCGCGCCGTTCAAGCTGCCGCCGCCGAGCCTGGACCACCGCGAGAGCTGGCGCGCGCTGATTGTGCACAACATGCCGCGCGAGGCGACGCTGGCGGACACGCTCGATCAGCTGCGGCCCAAGGGCCTGGAGTCAATAAAGCAGCTGACGGATCTGTCGTACGGGAGCGCTGGCGACATCCCTGGCAGCGCGCGCGGCCGCCGCGGCGGCCCACCGCGCTACGAGCTGCGGTTCGTGGACTACTACGCGGCGCTGGTCTTCTACGTCGAGCGCATGCTCGAGCCCACCGTGCTCGACACCACGACGCTGGAGGTCAGCTGGACACTCGTGCCGCCGCAGCACGCCGAGCCCGGCGCCACGCGCGTGCTGCGGGCCGTCACGACACCGGGCGCCACGCGCGACGCGCTGCTGCACCGCTTCGCCATGTTCGGCACGCTGGTGCGCCTCGTGCAGGCCAGCAGGGGCGTGTACAACGACCACGCGTACGTGATCTGGACCGTCGAGTATGCCTCGATCGCGGCCGCCAGCCGGGCGCGTCTGGCTCTGCTGAATGCCCGCAATAAGAACACTGAGAGTGCTGAGCCTGCTGAGCCTGCTGAGCCTGCTGAGCCTGCTGAGGCCGCTGAGGCTAGCGACAAGAAATCAGCTGAGGCTGCCA
The DNA here is from genome assembly GCA_030562965.1 of Starmerella ratchasimensis. Lineage (NCBI taxonomy): Eukaryota > Fungi > Ascomycota > Dipodascomycetes > Dipodascales > Trichomonascaceae > Starmerella > Starmerella ratchasimensis. The sequence continues at coordinate 20,018 of JAKUAQ010000072.1, read as the reverse complement.
CTGATGCCACTGATGACTCCATTCACTCTGAGGACCCCGCGGCGGTTTTGCACATCGAGTTCGCACCGGTCGAGCCGCTGCATCCCCTTGAGAAGCAGGCGGCGCTGCTGTACCTCGGCGACTCGCCGTACAACTGGCAGCAGATCAACCACTTCCCGCACGCCGTGCTCATGGAGGCGCTCGCGGCGCAGTCGCTGGCGGCGCTGATGGTCAGCTCGCTGCGCGTGGACGAGTACAACGCCGGCAACCGCTGCCTGTGCATCTCGCGGCTGCCGCCGGGCACGACGATGCAGGACGTGTGCAACACCGTGCGCGGCGGCATGCTGGAGTCCGTCAAGATCATTGCCGAGCGCAGCCTGTGCTTCGTCACGTTCCTCGAGCCCACGGCGGCAGCACAGTTCTGGGTCTCGTACCTGCGGCGGCCGCTGCACATCAACTCCGAGCACGTGCGCATCGGCTGGGGCAACCACTCGGGCCCGCTGGCCCCTGAAGTCATGAAGGTCGTCGCCGAGGGCGCGACGCGCAACCTGTGCCTGCGCCTCGACTCCAAGGCGCAGCGCCAGCAGCACCATAACAGCCACCAGAACGGGCGCGCGCCGCGGCACAAGATCTTCGACGAGGCGCTGCTGCAGGAGACGTTCGGCCTGTTCGGCACGATCGAGCAGGTGCGCGTGGCTGCGGACATTGGCTGCAGCTTCGTTAGCTTCGCGGACATCAGCACGGCACTGCAGGCCGCCGACTGGGCGCGCGGCACGAAGCGCTTCCCCGGGTGCGAGGTGAATTACGGCAAGGACCGCTGCGCCGCGATCCCGCGCCAGCAGGGCCGCTACTCGCAGGGCCGCCAGGGCCACGCGGCGACGGCGTCGCGCTCGGCGGTGCCGCTCGCGCTGTCGAGCCTCGACCAGGTCGGCAAGCGCTCCGTGCTCGTCGACTTTCTACGCGACGAGGTGCCGATGCTTGCGTCCGCCGCGCTCAACCCCATGAGTCCCGCGCTCAACCACATGATGCCGTTCGTGCCGTTCCCGGAGTCGTATGCCGAGCCCTCGGGGCAGCCTGTGAGCCCGGACACGCTTTTTGGCGGCCCGCTGGCCGTCTCGGCCGATACCTAACTAATATCCGTAATGTTACTCATCTCTAGATCATGCAAGCGTGGTGCCACATGGTGTGCATTTACTATGTGGTCCTAGTAGTACAAGTGTGTAGGTAGTAGCAGCAGGAGTAGTAATGGTAGTGTAGTAGTATTGGTATTGGTATTGGTAGTAGTCAAGGTAGGTATGCTATGGTATTGGTATTAGTAGTGTTGTTAGTAGTGGCAGTTGAGAGTATGTATCGAGTTAGTCCATAGTAGAGTGACATTAGGTACTTTGCATCTGGTACTTTGCATCTGGCCGTTGAGTCGATCTGTGGGTCACGGTCGGGTGGTTCGCGGGTTGGGTGGTTTGGCGGTGGTGGCCCTACCCTGACACCCCACGTGCCTGGCACCCCACGTGCTGCCTGCGACGGATCTAGTGGCTTATCGCTCAGCGGCGGCGTCGGCACTGTTTGGCGAACTTCGGCATCCTTAGGCGATTCCCCGACCCCCCACCGCATGAAGTTCGGCAAGTATTTGGCAAAACGCCATCTCGATCTGCCTGAGTATGCGCCGTACTTCCTCGACTACAAGGCGCTCAAGAAGCTAATGAAGCGCCTTGCCGCGCGCCCGGCAACCGAGCACACCGAGGCGGCGCGGCACGCGCGGCTGCAGCAGAACAAGTCGACGTTTTTTTTCCGTCTCGAGCGCGAGCTCGAGAAGGCCACGACGTTCTACTCCCAAAAAGAGGCCGAGCTGGTGGCCCGCCTCGAGCAGCTCGTCCAGCGCCAGCACGCCATGGCCGGCGGCAGCCTCGGCAAGATCTCGCGCAGCTCCGTCGCATACATCTCCGTGCACGAGGGCCTGCAGCGTTTCCGGCGTGATCTGGACCGCCTCGAGCAGTTTGTGGAGCTCAACGCAACGGGCTTCGCGAAGGTGCTGAAGAAGTGGGACAAGCAGAGCCGCAGTCAGACGAAGGAGCTGTACCTGAGCCGCGCGGTCGACGTGCAGCCGATGTTCAACCGCGAGACGCTCGTGAAGCTCAGCGACCGCAGCAACGCGTGCCTGCTGGCGGTCGAGGCGCTGGCCCACGGCGACCGCGTGGTGTTCGAGGTGGCCGAGCGCAGCCCCGCAGCCGCGCACGCGGACGCGCAGGACGACGTATTCCACGAGTTCACGCGCTTCGCGCAGGAGTACGACGCGGGCGACGCCGCGATGCGGCCGCTCATGGCGGCGTGGCTCAAGGACCTCGCGGCGGCGGCGGGCGCGGCCAGCACCGACGGCGGCGTGCCGGAGGGTGATGCGGGCTCGGCCGGGTCCGTCGCGACGCTGCGCGCGCTCGGCTCGCCGGAGATCCGCCGGTCGCAGCCCATTCCCGTTCCGAACACTAACACGACCAGCGGCGGCGCAGGCGCCACGCCGAACGCCACGCCGAACGCCCTCACGCAGGTGTTCCTGCGCAGCGTGTCCACGCTGGCGTCGGACGACGCGCTGCTGGCGCTGTGGGCGAGCGGCCTCGTGGACCCCGCGGGCGTCGACGAGGTCGCGAGCCGCAACGTGCTGCACCTGTGCGCGAACTCCGCGGCGCTGAGCGCGGCGCAGGTCGCGGCAAAGACGGGCGCGCCCGCCGCCCGGCCTGTCACGCGCCGCGACGTCTTCCGGGCGGCCCTGGCGAGCGTCGGCAGCGCCAGCGCCAGCGTCGGCAGCCTCGACGCCACAGAAGCGGCGCCGATCGCCGCGCACACGACCAACGCCGCCGCCGCCGCCCAAACGTCGCTCGTGAACAGCCTCGACGCAAACGGGTACACGCCGCTGATCTGTGCGGCGATCCACAACCGCCGCGACATGCTGGGCGACCTGCTGGCGGCGGGCGCGGACCCGAACGTGTGCGATAACGACAACCTGACGGCGCTGCACTACTCGATATTCCGCGGCCACCTCGGGCTGGTCGAGGACCTGCTGGACGCGGGCGCACAGACGGCCGGGCTCGACACGGAGCGGCAGTACGTGCCCCTGAACTTCGCGTGCCAGCACGGCGCACACGGCGCGGTGCTTTTGCTGCTGCGCAAGCGCGCGGGTGACGCGATGGTCGCGGACGCCGAGGGCCTGTTCCCCCTGCACATCGTCGCGCGCGCCGGCTACGCCAGCATCGTGCGCGTGCTGTGTGCGGCCGGCGCGCGCCCGGACGAGGTCGACAAGCTTAACGCGTGGACGCCGCTCATGTACGCGGCCGCCGAGGGCCACGCCGGCGTCGTGCAGGCGCTGCTTGCTGTGGGCGCGGACGCGGGCGAGCTGGACGAGCACGGGCGCTCGGCGATGTTCTACGCGGCGTGGGAGGGCCACCCCTCGTGTTTCCGGATGTTGCGGGCCCAGGCGGCAAGAGCTGAGGCGCGCAGGGTGAGTAGTGAGAGGAGTGGCGGCATGCCGGTTTCAGTGTCTGGCGGCATGTCTGGCGGCATACCTGGCGGCGTGCCAGGCGGGCTGCCCTCAATAGGCTCGCCCACAGCACACCTCGAGCCGCTGACGCTCTCGCGCGACGCCAGCGAGCCCGCCAGCGAGCCCACGAGTGGCGAGATGGGCGCCGACCCGGGCGACCTCGAGATCCCGGACCTCGAGCTGCCGCCGCCCATCATGCCGCTCAAGCGCTACGGCCACAACTTCCTGGACGCGCAAAAAGTGATCGTGCAGATCCGCGACGTCGGCGTGCACTTCCATCAGGACCGCCGCGGCCTGCGCGCGGCCAGCCTCACGATCAGCACGTCGAGCACGCGCGACCCGATCCCGCGGCGCCTGGCGCTGCCCGTGCCGGTGCCCGACCACGTGCAGACGTTTGAGGTCGACCGTCTCGGGCAGCTGAGCCTGACGTTCGAGGTGATGCCGACGTTCGGGACGCGGCTGCTCGCCAAAGCCGTGGCGGGGCCGCATTTGTTCTCGTCAGAGGCGGCCGCCGCCGCCGGCAGCAGCAGCGCCGGCAGTGCAGGCAGTGCAGGCAGTGCACGCAGCGTCGATGCGGGCGTCGCGGGCGACGCTGCGGGCGATGCGGCGGGCGATGCGGGCGCAGGCGAGGGACTTGCCGCGTCCGTCAGCTCGGCGACGTCGGCGTCGGTGCCGGCGTTCGTGGGCGGCGGCGTCGACGAGCCGGGACGCCACCTGCGGCACATCCAGCTCACCATGATGGACCTGATGCTGCGCCCCGTCGGGACGATCGAGTTCTCGTTCCTCGTGGTCAAGCCGTTCCCGGGGCCGGTGCTGGACATCACGACGTACGACACGTACTGGAAGTCGACGGCGCAGCCGCAGGCGGCGGTCGCCGGCTACGTCACGGCGTCGAGCCTGCGCGGGCGCTACACGCGGCGCACCGTCGTGCTGACGCGCGACCTCGTGCCCGTGCTGATGGACATGCGGTTCGAGCTTGCGCGCGGCGTGTGGGTCGAAACGCCGCTGTTCACGCTGGCGGAGCTGCGCCAGCTGCGCGCCGTGACGACGCTCGAGGAGTGGTTCCACGGCGACGCCCAGGCCACCCACGGAGGTGCCGCCGGCGCGGGCCAGCTCAACCTGCACGTGCCGTTCCCCACGATCGTGGAGTCGCGCGACGTGCCTGTGCGCTGGCCGGCGATGAACGTCTACGTCGACGCGATCCTGGCGGTGGTGTTCGAGCACGCGCGGCAGGTGCAGCGGGCGCGCGGGCTGGTGTTCTCGTCGACGCACCCGGACATCTGCGCGATGTTCAACTGGAAGCAGCCGAACTACCCCGTGCTGTTCTGCGCGACGGCGATGCGCAGCGACGGGCTGTACACGACGGCAAACCGGCTCGCGGTGAGCGAGCGCGCGCTGGGCGAGCTGCCGGTGTGCAAGTCGCTGCGCGAGGCGTCGGTGTTTGCGGCGACCAACAACCTCGTCGGCATCCTCGCGCCCGCCGACGTGCTGGGGCTCGTGCCGGCCGTCGTGCCGAGCATCCGCGCGATGGGGCTCGTGCTGGTCGCGGGCGACGCCACGGCCGCGCAGGACGGCGTCGACGGCGTGCAGCGGGGGGATGTCGTGGAGTTCGCCGAGTAGCTCGTCGCACAACGAGCGCACAACGAGCGCAGCGAGTTGTGCGGCGAGTGTGCCACAAAGCAACCACGCCAATGCCACACAATGCCACACAATGCCACACAATGCCACACTGCCACACTGCCACATAGCACCGCAAGCGAACACTGCAGGTATATTTCTACCCGTAATCACACCTCTTTCGTAACTTATACTTACTATGACTATGTACATGCCTCGTTCTCACGTGTTGCGCACGATGCCCGGCTCCTCGTCGTTCGAGAGCGGGACGTACGGCACGAAGTCCTCGCCAATCAGCGAGACCTCGCGCCCCGCGTGCGGCCCCGCGTGCGGCGTGATCGACCACACCTCCATGATGTAGCGCAGCTCGCCAGGAACCTTGACGGCGCGGAAGCGCACCGTAGCCGGGCTCTGCTCGGCAGTGACCTCGTAGTTGAAGTCGACGACCTCGCGCGCAATGCCCGACGTGCCGGAAATCCACGGCATCGACGACGTGAAGCGGATGTTCGGGCCAAGCACCTCCGCGGCCACCTCCGAGTGGCGCAGCGCCTGCAGCGTCGACGACACCACGGGCGAGTTCGCCGCCTCGTACTTGATCATCGCGCCAAGCGAGACGGCCATGATCGTGCAGAAGACGCCGAAGTACAGGCGGTGCTTGCGGCGGTCGCCCACGACGTCGGGGAGCGGGCGGTCGACGGTCTTGATGATGTGGGGAGCATGCGACGTGTGCACGGCACGGGCTAGGCCCAGCCGCGCGGGCGCGAGCCGCGGAGAGAACAGCCGGATCGGCGAAACCAACCGCGTGATGGATCGCATAGGGAAAGGGTGGAGCAGCCGCCGTCTTGATAGAGTCCGCACCAGTAAGGACTATACCTCAGAGGATCTTTAATGTGATTAGACTAAATAGATTAGTTTAGTATGGGGTAGCTGCTAACTACTCGTGTATGCAATGCTCTGTTCCACCGTGGCTTCACTTTATCAAGTATCGACTCTATCAACTATCTAATTCTATAATTACCTGATTCTCTAACTACCTACGTCTATCGATCTACTCCTCCATTTTATATATTTCCTCTAACTCCGTTGTCTTCTTGTTGGACAGCCTCAGTTGGCCTTCGTCTCTATGCTCTCGTTTCCGCGGTACTTAGGATTTTCGCGATGTTAGGGTTCTTCATGAGATCGAGTCTGGCGCAGCTGGCACAGCTCACGGCGAAGTCGGTCGTGAACACGCTGAAGTCCGAGCCGCCCGTGCTCTTCGAGAGTCCGGCGGCCGCGCACCTGCGACGGCGCCTGCGGAATCGCGTGGGCCTGCTCGGCTACAAGCGCGGCATGGTCACGCACTACGACGAGACCACCGGCCGCAAAGCCGCGTGCACCGTCATCGAGGTGGATCGGTGCCAGGTGACCGACGTCAAGACGCTCGACAAGCACGGCTACTGGGCGGTGCAGCTTGCGTGCGGCGCCAAGGCCGTCAAGAACACCACGCGCTCGATGCTCGGGCACTTCGCGCGCTCCGAGGTGGCGCCCAAGCGCGACGTCGTGGAGTTCCAGCTGCGCGGCGAGGACGGCCTGCTGCCGCTCGGCGAGTTCATGCGCCCGTCACACCTCCACGTGGGCCAGTTTGTGGACATCCAGTCGAAGTCCAAGGGTAAAGGCTTTGCGGGTGTCATGAAGCGCTGGGGCTTCTCCGGCCAGCCGGCGTCGCACGGTGTCTCCGTCGTGCACCGTTCGGCCGGTTCCACCGGTCAGAACACCGACCCGGCGCGTGTGTTCCCGGGCAAGAAGATGGCGGGCCGCATGGGCTTCGACACGCGCACCGTGCAGAACCTTGAGATCATGGAGGTCGACGACGCCAACGGACTTGTTTTGGTGAAGGGCCACGTCGCCGGCGCGCGCGGCCGCCTCGTCAAGATCACCGACGCCATCAAGCGGCCCCTTCCTGTACATACTTAGATAGCACTATCATAATCACATCAAGCACGACCACGACCAGCGAGCATGACCAGTGAGCATGACCAAAGACCACAAGCATGACCAAAGAGCAGCGAACGTGCTTCACTACTACAGCTCGCTAGTCCAGCACTCTAACTCCCAGCACTCTGAAGTACCAACCCACCCTGAACTGCACTCCCATCTCACTACCCATACACACCCAACTACGCAATACGGAATAACTATGTACACTATTTGATCTTCTTCTGCTTCAGCTTGATCGTCTCGTCGTTGATGAAGATGCCTTTGCCCTTGTACGGCTCCGGCTTGCGGAACGCGCGGATGCCTGCCGCCAGCAGCTTCACCTGCTGCTTGTCGACGCCCTCGATGATGATGCGGTGCGGCACCGGGACGGTGACCTTGAGTCCCGGCGGGATCTTGGCGATGCGCGGCACGCTGAAGCCCACACGCAGCACGATCTGCTGCTTGGGCGCGTCCGGCCCGCTGGCTTCACTGGCCGGAATGTCCTCGAGCTGCGCGCGGAAGCCGGTGCCCACGAGCTTGACGATGCACAGGTGGCCCTCGTTGACGCCGGTGACCGCGTTCTGCACGAGGCTGCGCGACGTGCCCCACATCGCGCGCTGGTGCTTGAGCGTCGGCCCCTCCACGCTGACCTGCGCGCGCCCGTCCTCCACGGCGAGCCGCACGAAGTCCGCGAGGTCGAGCTGCACGCTTCCTTGCGGACCGTCAACAACGAGCTCCTGTGCGAGGTGGATGCGAGGCTTGCCGTTGCGCTGAGCGTCCAGGGCGGCACGCATCCGGGTGACCTCGTCGAGCTCCTTGGGGCGCAGCGTCAGCGTCGTGCCGTGTGGCAGCAGAATCGGCGCGCTGCCGATGTTCGACTGCCGCGCCGCAGACGTCGCGAACCCGCGCGCGGCGGGCCCAGAGGCAGAAAGCCTCGCCAGCTGCCAGGCGGATCGTGAAAGCATGAAACCCTACCCATGAAAAGTCAGCCCTATTATAAAACCACTCAAGCAAAAACGGTGAGAGTAGGCGGTTATGGTGTAAGTAGTCGGGCACAGCGTCAAGGCCGCCGTTTTTTCTTGAGCGTGAAGCCGATTTTCGTTTTCGCTTTGGGCTCGCCTTGGCGCTCGCCTTGGCGCTCGCCTTGGCGCTCGCCTTGGCGCTCGCCTTGGCGCTCGCCTTGGCGCTCGGGTTTGGTCTGATCTGTGCCTTCTTCACTCTCCTTGGTAGATGCCTCGTTAGTTTTCTCATTAGCTCCTATAGTTTCCGTAGCATCAGTCCCTGCTTTATTCCCTTCTTCAGTAGTTTTAGTCCCTTTAGTCCCTTTAGTCTCTTCCTTAGCCTCCTCCTTGCTTGCCATCTCTACTATGGCTTCACTAGACTCTTTTTCACTAGACTCTTCCTGACTAGCCTCTTCTTCGCTAGCTTCATCCTCGCTAGTGGCTTCGGCTCCAGCCAGCTGCCGCTGGAGCACGGCGGAGGCCGCTGCTGCGTCGTTTGCCGCGCGCTCACGCCGTGCTGCCGCCTCACGCCGCGCCCGCTGCTCGCCCTGCACGTCCACGTACTCCACGAGCTCTGGCTGCCCTGGTGCCGGCCGCACGACGCCGGCGTCGCGCAGGTGCCGCACAAACGCCGCCAGGCTGCGCCAGCGCGTTGCCGAGAGGTGCACGTGCGTGGGGTCGGCGATCAGGTCCTGGTACACCTTGTTTGCGCTGAGCGGCGCGCGCGGTGCGAGCTGCAGCAGCGCAACGAAGCTGCGCTCGAAGCGCTGCGAGTATTCCGCCGTGCGGGGCGCCGCCTCGGCCGCTCGCTGCGCGTGACTGGGCGACGCGACGTGCAGCCGGAACCCGTGCTCGTCGCGCATCTGCTTCTCGCACGCCTGGCAGTAGAACCGCAGCTTCTGCAGGCCCCGGCTCGGGGTCTTCATGATCCGCTCAAGTAGTGATCGTGACCTGCCCTGAGGGTTCGATCGAATACCTAATGTACAATATATTTGTTATTTCTCTCAAAGAGTGCGTTATATATAATTTGATATAGTTCAATCTAGCCTGGCCGGTTTGATCCGATCCGTCTGATCCATGACCCAACCTGATCGTGCCCAACTGCTCACCGTCCATCGTTGGTTAGTTACCCTACGCTTCCCACCGTTAGGTACACAATATAATTAAAGCCCACACCTGCGTAGCAAGCTTCGAGGAACGCATGGACGCTGTCTATCGGTTTCGAAACACGCCGACCGCACAGTTCTAAGCCTCGCTCATGGCCCAAACACTGGGGACTGGTGCTCTGCTGGTGGCAGGGCTATCTCCGTGTTCGACTAAGCTGCCCTCGCGAATCTGCGTCGGCCTGCGCCGCTGGTGATCTGCTGCCTGCGCGCGGCGCCGGGCTGCACATACTCCACCCGTCCGGGCTGTCAGCGGCTTCCCTGCATATTTTCCGACGCGTCGCGTGCGCCCTGCCCTTGATGCGGTCCTAGCCCAAAGGTGGCTCCCCTTGATTGGCGCCCCTGCCCCGATAGCCGATCTGTTTTGTTTCACCTCACCTGCACGATCTGCTCTGCACGACCTGCTCTGCACGAGATTGCGCACGGACCTCCGCCAATTCTCCCGCGATGAGCTTCGTCATCGATTCCAATGCGCCGTACTTCACGGAGTTCCCGCTGCACAATGCGGCCGACGCCGTGTACATGGCCGCCGAGGACGCCGCGCTGGGCCACGTGTTTGCCGTGGTCTACCGCGCGCGCCGCGGCAGCGCCAAGCTCTCGGTGATCCTCATCGGTGCTCACGGCACGTCCGGCTACGTTGACATGACGCTGGACCGCACGTCGCGGTTCTTCGGCGCCTGCCGCGGCCTGGCGCCCGCCCACTACGCGTCGCCCGTCCGGCGGGCGCTCGCGATGGCCGCGCTGCGCACGTACGCCACGATGGACCGGCCGCTGCGCGAGCGCCTACGCGGTGGCCGCGACGAGAGCGCGGCGGGCGCGCTGGGCAGCCGGTTCCGCCTCGTTTACGGCAAGTTCCCCGCCGCAATGGGCGCGCAGATGATCGACGCCGGCTTCATTTCTCCGAAACGCGTCGCTACGACCCTCGTTGACGTCGTGTACGAGGACGCCGACGACACGATCGACCAGAACAACGAGCTCGTGCACCTGCTGGGCGAGCAGCTCGAGCAGCTCTTCGATCCGCTGAGCGAGTACTCCCCGGAGCCCACCGTGAGCGTGTACACGCCCCCTAGCGAAGATGATAGCGAGGCCGCAAGTTCGGCGGCGTCAGCGGCCCCCTCAGCATCGAAAACGGGCTCCTCCAAGACTGCACCTGACGCACCCACCACTGTACCCACTAAGTCCACTCCGGCACCCAGCAAACGCACGTCCACGCTCGACGAAGACCCCAAAGACGTGCAGGACCTGTGCGAGGAGCTGTACCTCCTGCAGGCGCACGCGCGCGGCGACGTCCTTGATCTCCTCCAGACCACCCTAATTCCGCTCCGGATCGAGGTCCTCAAGGGCAACCTGCCGCGCTTGTCGATTGCGCGCCTGAACTCCGTGTTCCCGCCGACGATCGACGAGCTGTTCCGCGTGCACAACCTGTTCTACGAGGCGCTGCGCGCGGCGCTGCCGTTCGGGGCGTTCGAGGTCCTGAAGGCGTGCGGCATCACGATCCCGTACTTCTTCCGCGCGTGCATGCGGCACCGCGCCGCCACGCAGCGGTTCAGCGCTCTGCTCGACGCGCTGCTCGCGGACGAGCCCGACGTCGCGCCGTTCCTGCCGCCCGCCCGCCGCACCGAGCTCGAGGCCGTGGTGGCCGCGCCGCCGCACCTCCAGCGCCTGCGGCCCGTGCTCGACAGCCTGCACTCCGCGCTGCAGCGCTCGACGATGCTGACCGCCGAGCAGCGCGAGCAGGCGCGGGCGCTCTACGACGCGGCGGCCAGCACGGTCGAGGCGTTCCACCCCTCGAAGAGCAAGAGCGTGAAGAGCGTGCGCAGCGTGCTGCACGGTGAGAACCTCCCCGACGCGGGCGGCCCTGTGGCCGCTGCCGGCGCCGCCACGGCCGCCGCGAGCACAGCCAGTGCAGGCGACGCGGGCGACGAGGCGCGGCTCGGGGCGGCCGGCAAGGTGCTGGGCGAGATCGCGGCCGGCTGGCCCGTCGAGCTCGAGTACGGCTGGCTGGCGCGCCGCGTCGTCGCGATCTTCGACGCCGCGGACCTGCTTGCGCCGCCCGCCACGCGCCACGCCGTGTTCATCGTGTTCACGGACTACGTCGTCGTCTGCCGCCCGGCGGAGCCCGCCAGTACCGCCGGCGCCGCGAAAGACGAGCTGCACCGCCCGAGCATCGGCGACATGCTGCTGCACGCGATGCTCAACGACGCGCCCGTCGACCCGAGCCTGCCGCCGCTGCAGGTCACGGCGTGGGCGCCGATCTTGGAGGTGCACTTCGCGGCGTACGACGACCCGCGGCACCTGTTCGTGTTCTCGCCCGGCATCATCGGCGCGTTCCGCCTGCTGCAGCCCGGCTCCGAGGCGGCGAGCCTCGTGGCGCTGCTGGCCAAGGCGAAGATCACGACCAAGACGCAGCCGTTCCACCTCTTCCGCCTGCCCGGTACGCAGACGGCGATCTACTCGACGGTGCAGGAGCTGGACGCGTACGCCTCCGAGCAGAGCCGCACGGGCGTGGCGCTCGTGCTCAGCAAGGACGTCAGCGAGCGCACGCTGCAGCGCTACGACCTGCAGGCGGCGCTGTCGCTGCGCGTGGCGGCGGACGACGCGGTCGCCGTCAAGATCGTGAGCCGCCTGCACTACCACGCGGAGTTCAGCGTGCCCAAGGCCGAGCTGCGCGCGCTCGTCACGTCCGAGCTCGCGTACCTGCTCACGCTGAGCCTGTCGTCGCAGAACCGCGCGATGCTCGACGTGATTGTGGCGTCGAACCGCCTTGCCGCCAGCCGCCTCATCCAGTGGGCGTCCACAAAGACACCCAGCAGCGCCAATAACACGGCTGCCAACACGGCCAGCAACGGTGCCAACGCCATCAACGGGGCCAGCACGGCCAGCCCGTCTAAAGGCAAGCTGCGTATCGCCGGCAAGATTCCCGAACGCGCGCGGCCGGACAAGATCCAGCAGGCGCACCTCGAGCACCTCGGCGAGGCCGTGGACGACGAGTTCTCGGACTACAGCAGCATCGCGTCGCGCGCGACGTACTCGGACGCGGCGAGCAGCCAGTGGGCGTCCGCCGAGGAGGCCGAGCAGCGCGACGTCGACGCGTGGTACCACCAGCTGCACGGCCCTGCGGACGACGCGTCGCTCAGCAGCGAGGCCGCGAGCGAGCTGCGCAGCATCGTCGGCAGCATTTCGGGCAGCGCCGCCGGCAGCGCCGCGGGTTTCGCAGCGGGCAGCATCCAGATCGGCGGCTTCCTCGACCGCAGCGCGTCGAATCTGTACAACAGCAACGCCGGGCGCGCGTTCCCGCGGATCGAGGCGCCGCCCAGCGCCAAGAGCGCCGCGAGGAGCGGCAAAAGCGGCAGTGCCGGCAGCGCCAAGAGCGGCGCCAGCAGCAGCAGCAGCACCGCCGGCACCGCCGCGAGCCGCGAGCACCGCCGGCAGGACACAGACTCGTCGTTCGAGACGGTGGTCACGCTGGGCTCCGACAGCTCGGCGACGCCCGACGAGGAGGACTTCTCGTACCTCGCGGCGCTCGTCGACACGTCGAAGCGCGAGAAGCCCGAGGCCCCAGCCGAGGACCGGCTCGAGGCAGCGGCTGAGGCGGACGGCCCGCTCGGCTACCCCGACCTGCGCGAGTCGTCGCTCGTGCGGCTCGGCAGCTACGTCGTGCGCAACACCAGCGCGCCCAGCCTGCGCACGGTGCCGAGCCGCGGCAGCCTGAGCGCGGCCAGCCTGCTGAGCAACCACAGCCCACAGAAGAGCCCGCCGAAGGTGCCGCAGAAGAGCCCGCGGCGCAGCCCACAGAAGAATTCGAGCCGTAGCCGGCCGAACTACGCGCACGGCGCGCGGTCGACCTTGGAGCCGGTCGTCGACGCCGAGGAGACGCCGACGCTGCGCAGCGGGAAGTTCGCGGCGCCCGCCACAGAGCCGGACGCCACAGAGGACGCCACAGAGGACTGGATCGTGCTGGATGAGCAGCTGGCCAAGGACCGCCCGGAGGACAAAGACGAGGGCGACACGAGCGAGGGCGGCAAGGACGAGGGCGACACGAGCGAGGACCAGCGCGTGCTGGCGCGGCTGAGCATGGCGCGGACGAACGCGTCGCAGATGTCGCTGGCGTCGCGGCTCTCACGCGCGTCGCTGGCGTCACGCGCGTCCACGGCCGCGTTCTCGCCGTTCGCGGACCTCGAGTCCGTGCGGTGGCAGCCGGCGCCGATCCGCACGCCGGCCGCGCCCCCGGCGGACGACGACGATAGCTTTGCGGGCGCGGACGGGCTCGAGCTGGCCGCGGACTGGCTCGCCTGGTCGAAGATGACGCGGCCGATCTCGACGATCAGTCTGCGGCCGCGCAGCGTCGTGAGCTTCGCGACGGTGGGCGAGCCGGGCGAGCAAGGCGAGCCAAGGGAGCCAAGGGAGCTGAAGGGCGAGGTGAGTGCGCCAGTCGGTGAAGCGCTAGTCGGCGATGTGCCAGACGTGAGCGAAGTTTCAGACGTGAGCGACCTACCGGACGTGAGCGACCTGCCGGACGTGGGTGAAGACGACTCGGCGGTATACTTCGCGAGCATGGCGCGCCAGCGCCTCGCAGAGTCCAAGTCGCAGGCGTCGTTCCGGCGCATGGTCATGAGCTCGAGCCTGCACACGCTGCAGCTGGCGTCGTTCACCGTGCAGATCGACCAGAAGCAGAGCGACCAGAAGGCGCCCGGCGGCGCGGCGCTGCGGCACGACCTCGAGACGCTGAAGGACTACGTCACGCGCATCTACCGCATGCGCGACATCACGCCGGAGTCCGAGCGCCGCGTGCGGCACAACCTCACGGTGTTCTATCAGCTGCTGCTGCGCCAGGACTGCCCGCAGCTCGCCAGCGGCCTCATGGAGATCGAGTGGGTGCGCCGCACGCGCATCGTCGAGCTCGGCAACCACGACGTCGCTGGCCTGTGGAAGCACGACTGAGCTGAGTGAGGTAGGACTGAGCTGAGTGGGTATGAGTCGATTATCTTATGCTATCTACGGCATGCTACGGCATGCTACGGCATGCTACACGGAATACTTGGGCACGGGGTCGTTGTCCTCGACGTTGACGCCCTGCGGCCGGACCGAAGACGTCGCGCACTGTGCCGGAGCCTCCATCGTCTCCAGCGGCTGCGGCGGGACGATATACGACGGCAAGCCGCCAGCGGCCGTAGCCTCGGTCGGTCTCAGGATGTCAACCGGACGGGCCTCGACCGTTCTGACCGGGTGGCGCAGCTGTCTTCTCTTGCGGATCCACTCGTAGCACGTCATAATGATCGCTACCAGAGCCACTACCCCGCCGATTCCACCGATGACGGCCCCAAAAATGACGCCCTCGACCTTTTGGTCGTGGCTGGACAGCTCCCCGGTCGGCGTCGTGGACGCAAAGTCCTCCAGCAGCGTGGGCGTAAAACTCGTAGGCGTGAATGGCGTGGACGTGAACAGCGTGGACGTGAACAGCGTCGACGACTCGTGCAGCAGCGTCGACGTGTCGGGCTGCGACGTCGAAAGCCACGTCGACGGCGACGTCTCCTTCATCCGCTCCTGCGTCACTGACAGGCTAGAGGGCGCCACCTGCGCCTTCTCGACGGGCACGCTTTTCGGCTTGATGTCCGGCAGCAGACTGGAGCTGGATGGCGCACTGGAGCTGGATGGCGGGCTGTAGCTGGGCGGCGGGCTCTCGTGGCTGGGCGGCGGCCTGTAGCGCACGGCCGTGGTCGTGGCCTTTGCTGTGGTCGTGGCCGTGGTCGTGGTTGTCGCATGCGAACCGATCTTGTCGCGCAGCCAGCTGACGATGCCTTTCTGGTGCTGCTCCGGGTACACCAGGCCTCCCATCGTGGACATTGAAATCGCTCAGGAGGGATCTGATCCGGGATGGGCATATATATATGTATATACGCGCGATCGAAGTTTATTTGGCTCAGCCTTTGGCTCGGCGGTTTCACTATTACGTATTTATTCAGAGTTCATTTATTCACATTCATTATTCAATTCATTATTCGCATTCATTATTCTCGTTCGTCACAGTTGGTATTTATTCACAGTTGGTTATTCGTTCACCCATGTCGAACTCCTTGCTTGTGCTGCTACGCTGGGCCGATCTCCGGCAATAGGCGCTATCGATGGTTTTGACGCATCGCCGTTTCAGGTAGGACGCTTGATTCACCGCCGCATTAGGGTGCGGATCGGGCCGCCCCGCGAATTCGGCGAACATCCCGATCCGCGCGATCTTATTAAGCTCCGCCGAATCACAGAGAGAAACAATCCACGATGAATTGGGTATTTAATACGGCGACGCGCCCCAAAGCTAACGTGCGAGGGCGGCCCCAAGTCTCAGCCCTTGGCTGGCCCCAAAGGCTGGCCGCAGTTGCCCTGCCCAGCCCCACCGATGACCGTAGCCGACTCGCTGGTGTCCGGCGGCCTGGCCGGCACGTGCGTGGACCTCGTGTTCTTCCCCATCGACACGTTCAAGACGCGGCTGCAGGCGAAAGGCGGCCTGTTCGCGAACGGCGGCTGGCGCGGCGTGTACTCCGGCGTGGGCTCGACGATCGTCGCGAGCGCACCCGGGGCCGCGCTGTTCTTCACGGTCTACGACGAGTGCAAGGCGCGGCTGCCCGCGCTCACCGGCTGGTCGGCGCCCGCGGTCCACATGGTCTCGGCGAGCGCCGGTGAGATCGCAGCGTGCAGCGTCCGCGTGCCCAGCGAGGTGATCAAGCAGCGCGTGCAGACGGGCCAGCACCGCTCGAGCTGGAGCGCGCTGCAGGCGATCCTGCGCAACGCCCGCGGCGAGGGCGTGCTGCGCGGGCTCTACCGCGGCTACGGCACGACGCTCATGCGCGAGATCCCGTTCACGGCGATCCAGTTCCCGCTGTACGAGCGCCTCAAGCTCGCGCTCGGCGCCAATGAGCATCCCGCACGCGGCGCGCTCGCCGGCAGCGCTGCCGGCGCGGTCGCGGCCGCTGCAACGACGCCGCTTGACGTCTGGAAGACGCGCATCATGCTGGAGCAGCGGACTGGCGCCGGCGCGTCCAGCGTCGCCGTGCTGCGCGAGATCGCCGCCGAGGGGCCGGGCACGTTCTTCCGTGGCGTCGTGCCGCGCACGCTGTGGATCAGCGCGGGCGGCGCGATCTTCCTGGGGGTGTACGAGGTGGTCAAGGACGCCATGACCCGCGTGGAGAACCGGCTGGCTTAGCCTCGCCCACCACTCGATGCCCAGTGCCAGCGCCAGTATTCGATGATCGCTTCTCAATGCTTAGTGCTTCTCAGTGCATTGTCTCGATGCACGCTATATATGTACATTAGTTCTTAGTCCTCAACGGAGTCAAATAAATATCACCCCCCACGCGCTTCTTGCGGCCGTACTTCAGCACCCACGCGTCCAGCTTCTGCGTCGCCGGCACGAGCGGCAGGATCAGCGGCTCGATCTCTGCGAGCAGCCACTCGGCCTTCAGCGCGAACAGCCGCTGGAAGCGCAGCTTCGCGTCCACAGGCAGCGTCGCCGCGTCGAGATAGAACAGCCGCCCCGCGCGCTCGAACACGTGGCCGTACAGCGTCGCGACGCGCGTGTCCATCGCCACGGGCATGTCGAGGCGCCACTCCTTCACGAACGCGGCGGGCGGCATGCCGGCGGGCTGGGCCTGGAGGAGGTGCAGGCCGGAGTAGTGCGCGATCTTGGCCACGTCGAGGCCGGCCGCCTCGTCGCCGGCGAACTTCGCGTACACCGCGGCCACAATCTTCGCCGGAACGTCCAGATCCACGTCAACTTCGTTGCACGGCGTGAGGAGCGCGTCGTCGCCGCGCTCGACCATGCTCGCGACGAGGTGCACCAGCACGTCATGCACGGTTGCCGGGGCCACCTGAACAAGCGTGCCGCCCACCGACGCCGCGGGGCGCTCGCGGCACAGCGCGGCGAACTCCGCGGCGGAGCAGCAGACCTCGAACTCGGTGGCCGGCGGCGGCAGCGGCTTGCGCGCGTCAAAGACGGGCACGGCGGCCCAGTCGACGTGGCCCGCGACGCGCGTGGTCTCGAGCATGCTAAAGGGGTTCGCAAACGCGTGCATCTCCGCGCCGTGCGGCCGTGCCAGCAGCAGCGTGTTCGTCTGCTTGAGCACGCGCACGAGGTGCGTGCTGCTCTCCGTGCACGCGTACACGGAGCCGTCGCGGCTGCTCTTGAGCGCCAGGCTGCCGTCGCGCAGGCCGACCTCCAGATCGGGCGGCAATTGCAGCAGCTTATACGTCTTGCCTGGGTCCAGCGCCGATGCCAGGATCGCCATGCGTGCCCAGCCCTAGCGCGTCCTTAGATATACCACGACTGGCACGCTACATGAACACACTAAATGTCAGTAAAAGAACATAACCAGATAAATTTTACGAGATTAACTACACTCACTATTAACTACTCTGGGCTACTCCGCAGCATACTGCACGTTGATCCACAGGGAGCAGCCGGAGCACTGCACGGCGATCTCGTCCGCCTCGCCGTTCAGCTCGAGGTCCTGCTCGCGGATGACGTAGCCGCGCGCGCCGCAGCG
The DNA here is from genome assembly GCA_030562965.1 of Starmerella ratchasimensis. Taxonomy (NCBI): domain Eukaryota; kingdom Fungi; phylum Ascomycota; class Dipodascomycetes; order Dipodascales; family Trichomonascaceae; genus Starmerella; species Starmerella ratchasimensis. The sequence goes on along the minus strand of JAKUAQ010000072.1, from coordinate 2,245 downwards.
GCAGTCGCGCGACCACACGAACGAGCCGTCGCCCAGCTCCTCCTCCTGGAAGTCTGAGAGGTCCAGCGTCTCGCTGAACAGGATCGTGGCGTCGGCGGACCCTGCGACGTCCGCAGCGTCCGCGGGCGCCGCCTTGATGCTGCGGTACGCCGCATTGACGTCGTCGATGCTGAACCGGCCGCCCTCGGCCTTGTCGGGGTGGTTTTCCAGCAGGGCCCGGCGGTACGCCTGCTTGACGGCGGCGTCGCTCGACCCGCGCGGGATGTTGAGCACGGCGTACGGGTCGCTCCACATGCGCGGCCTCAATTGCCCCTCCGGTGCAGAGTGTGCCGTGCTTGGCCTTGGTTTTTTGGTGGTCGGCCTGCGTCCGGCCGATCTGCCCTTACTTACTCGCTCTTGCCCTTACCTAATTTTTCAGAGGCCCGAACCTCGAGCGCACCTCCCCGGCGGCCCTGCCCTAAAAAAAATCTGGATCGAGATTGTGCCGACCTATGCCGGCGATCATCCGCACGCCTGGCGTGACAATTAGCGAGGACTCGAGCTTCAGCGTGTCGCGCTCGCTGGACAAGAAGCGCAAGGCGCCGCTGGCGATCGAGGGCACGAGCGGCTCGAACGCAGCGATTGGCTACGAGGGGCGCGAGGACGCCGCGCAGAAGTACTGTTTGGTGGTGCGGGACGCCGCGACGCAGCAGGTCGAGCTCGTGGAGGTGCCTGTGTTCGAGGTGACGCCGTTCGTGAAGTCTGTGCGGCAGCACGACCTCACGACGGTCATCCGCCAGAGCGGCGTGAAGAACTGGCAGATGCGCACGGCGCTGGGCGAGGCGTTCGGCACGAAGAAGGCGAAGACGGCGCTGAGCGACGTTGTGCGCAACCGCCTCGACGCAGACATGCTGGACGGCCTGGAGGACGCGCTCGTCGACAACGTGCAGACACGTACGGCCGGCCTGCCGTCGCTCGAGAAGCAGAAGGAGGCGCAGGCCGCCGAGCGCCCGATCCCCGCGCACGACGCCGAGACGACGGATGTGGCTGCGATCTACCCGCTCGACGGCGTCGTGTCGTCCGCCGAGCTCGACGCCCTGCTGCCGCTCGTGGAGGAGCTGTTGGCCGCCAGCCAGGCCAGCGGCAAGGCCAACGGCGACGCCAACGGCGACGCCAGCGACAACGGCGAAGGCAGCGATGACGACAGCAGCAGAGTGGACGAGGACGTCATGGAGAAGCTGCCGTTCTCGTCGAGCGACTTCATCAACGCGCACGTCGCGCAGGTCCTTACGGAGGACACGAACGTGCGCCCGCGGCTGCAGCTGCTGGCGTACCTGAGCTTCCTGCGTGGCATCTACCAGCAGCGGCGCGCGACAAGCCGCACGACGCTGGTCGAGAAGGTGGGCGCGGAGCTGCCGCGCGAGCTGTACGAAGGCGCGATCAGCCGCTTCACGGTCGCCCGGGCCGGCAACTTCGGCCAGTCGCGCGACCGCAGCTTTGCGTTCGACCCGTTCCACATCGACAAGCTGCTGTGCTACATGCTGGTGCTGGCGCTGCACGCGAACAACTTTGCGCTCGACGTCACGCCGCTCGCGCACGAGCTGTCCGTCAAGCCGTCGCGCATGGTCAACCTGCTGCGCAATCTGGGCGCCCCCGCCCGGGCGCTGACCGCCGCCGAGGCGCGGGCCCGCGAGCTGTCGGCGGAGACGGCCGCGACGTACCGCATTGCGGAGCTGCGCGCGCCGCTAAAGCTACCCGATCTGGCGAAGCGGAAGCGCCAGGAGTAGGCGGCCCAAGCTGGCGGCGCCAGCGTCAGCCAGCTGGTGCTCCTCAGGCAGCGTCAGGCAGCCAAACAGCTAATACCAACAAAGCAGCTACTATCAGCCACCACCACCGAAGTCGTGCAGCACAACGAAGCACAACCAAAGTACTTATTATTTATACTCATAGCAGACTATCATCACATCATCACTCGCTGGCGTTGAACGCCTCTGCGACCTCGTTCTCCACGTCGAGCTCGGTGTCGCCCGGCAGCTCGCGCGCCTCGTCCTCGTCCGCGTCGAGCTCGAAGTCGCTGCCGTCCGAGAACCCGTCCGAGTCGAGGATGCGCTGGCGCTCGTCGTCGTCCATGCGCGAGTAGAACCCGAGTGTTCGATTCCAGTAAGTCGCGTCGAGGCCGAAATGAAATGCTTGATGTACTGTTGACTCTGGAAGCCGATAATCGTAGCTCCCAACATTCCATCCAGAAGCTCGTTTCTCTGAGGGA
>JAKUAQ010000071.1:0-30027 GCA_030562965.1 Starmerella ratchasimensis | reverse complement strand
TGCGTGGAGTACATTATCGCCGCGTCTGTCATTACCGGCGTTACCTTTTTGCTCGTCTGGCCCTGGCGATATCTGATAAAAAACTATCATCTCGCAGCCGAGCTGGAACACGTGCTGACATCGTCGAAACCGGCATCCGCGGCTTCCTCGCCGGCGGCCCGGGCAGCGATGCGGACGCTGCGAGCGGCCGCAGCGGCGCGCGCCGACATGGCGTTCACGATCTCCGGAATGGACATTCCGTCCGGGACCTGCCCATCGGGGCCCGCGACGCCGCGGAAGTTGTGCGCGAGGCCCTCGGGCCCCAGGAACTGGCTGAGCTCGCCCGGCATAAAGTCCGGGCGCATCATGAGGTGCGGCCACGGCGGAACGTCGGCGGCCGCGCGCAGGTAGTCGTGGAGGTCGCGGACGTTGCGGCCGGAGAAGACGCAGAAGAGGCCGCGCTGGTTGGCGTTCAGCTGCGGCGGCGGCGAGCGGCTGAGACGCATGATGTCGCTGCGCATGAACGCGTTGACGCCGGTGAGGCTGAGGTGCACGAGGCGCGGGCACGCGTCGAGCAGCATGCGGATCGAGTTGATGGTGATCGTCGAGCAGTAGCTCAGGTGCAGGCGCTCGATGGGCCGCTGCGCGCCCTCGCCGTCGTAGACGGGCCGGCTGGCGAGCGCCATAACCCCCGGCGCGCCGATCTCGTTGCACTTCACGACGCCGATGCGCCGCAGCTTCGGCAGGCGCGCGAGCAGCACCATCGCCGAGTTCGTCAGGTTCGAGCAGTTCGCCGCGTCGAAGAACTGCAGCCGCGCGCAGTGCTCCGCGACGTACGCCACGCCGCGGTCCGTGATCTTCGAGCAGTGCCCGACGTGCAGGTGGTGCAGGCCGATGTTGTACTTCTCCGCAATCAGCTGCAGCGTCTTGTCCGTCACCAGCGAGCACTTGCTGATGTTGATGTTGCGCAGCCGCGGCGCGCCGCGGAAGATCTGGCTCAGCGCCGTGTCGCCGAGGTACGTGCACATCGACAGGTTGATGTTGCGCAGCGACTCGAGCCGCACCGAGCCGAACATCGTGAAGTCCGTCATCGACGCGTCGATGCCCAGCGCGCCTTCCAGCCGCAGCTCGCGGATGATGGGGCACGTCTTGAGGATGCGCAGCAGCTCGTCCGGCCGCAGGCCGCGGTACGCCGGGCCCAGCTCCTCAGCGTCGTCCGTGGCGTCGTCGTAGTCGAACGACGAGCCCGGGCGGTGCACCGACGAGCCCGAAGAGCCTGGGCGGTGCTCCGTGAGGCTATTCTGTTCCGTGAGGCTGTTCTGCTCTGTGAGGCTGTCGGGTGCAATGCCCGTCGTGTTGGGATCCGGCAACAGCAGCCGCTCCAGCTGCGTCGCGAGCTGGCTGTACTCGGCGCCGAGGTGCCCGATGTCGTCGTCGTTGACCCACGTCCCGGCGTCGTCGGCCCACTGGATGCGCTCGACGGCGCGCGTCGACGACGGCGGCCGGGCGACGGCGTCGCGGCGCTCGCCGATCGACAGGCAGTCGAGGCTGCCGATGTCGAGGTCCGTGAGCTGGCGGCAGCGCAGCACAAACTCCAGCACCGCGTGCGGGCTCACCTTCTCCCACTCCGAGAGGTGCAGGCGGCGCAGCGACGGCGCGACGCGGTGCAGGTGCACGACGCCGGCCTCCGTCACCTTCTCGCCGCCGATGTTCAGCACCTCGAGATTCGGCGACGTCGACGCGATCGCCTCGAGCACGCTGTCGTCGACGCCGGGCACGTGGTACAGGTCGAGGTGCGATAGCCGCGGCATCTCGCGCAGGAACGCGGCCAGCGCGCTCGCCTGCAGCTGCGTACACCTCTGCAGCACAAGCTTGTCGACGTTCGTGCACCCGATGAACGTGTACAGATCCATGCTCGTGAGGTTCGCCTGGATGTTCGCGAAGTTCAGCCGCCGCACAAGCTTCGAGTAGTCCAGCATCACCGTCCCCGCGGGCGGGAGGTAGCTCGCCGACGGAGCCCCGCCGCTGCCGAGCTGGTTGAGCGACGTGTTGCTGGTGTTCGCGTGGACGCTCGTGCCAGCGCTGTTCAGCGTGCTGTTCAGCGTGCTTGTGCTCGCGTTGTTGCTCGCGTTGTTGCTCGCAATGGTGCTTGTCGTGTTGCTGGCAGTATTGGTCGCCTGGGTGGCGTTGTTGCTGCCATGGGTCGCGTTCTCCGTGCCATGTGGCAGCACGGGCGGCGCCGAGCCCGCGCGTTGGGGGTGCATAGCGTCTGCCTCAGCCCAGCTGCGGGCCCGCGACTCGTCCTGCGACAGCCGCCGCACCGGCGACGAGCGCTCGATGCCGGGTTTCAGCAGCACGGCGCTCAGCGCCTTGAGCTGATTCCTGGAGCTGAGGCTGGGCCGGCTCCACAGCCGCCGCACGCCCAGCACGAACCAGCGCCGCTGGCAGCTCATGAAGTTCACGAGATCCGTGTGGCTGTCGAGGAAGTCGACGACATGCACCATGATCTCCTGGGGCAGCGCGTTGATGTGGTTGTACCGATGCCTGAGCCGGCGAAGGTGTGAGGACGACGAGTTCAGCGAGCGTAGAAGCAGGTCCCGGGACGGCAGATCCCACAGATCCAGGCCGTCTAGCTCGACCTCGAGCGCTAGTTCTTCGGCAGTAGCAACGTCGGGCTTGGTCAGCGGCCCGCCGCGCTCGTCGTCAAACTCCTCGGAATCCTCGTCTTGATCAGCCTCGCTGTTCGCCATGCTCGACTGGTCGCTCTCGCCCTCGGCCTCGGCTTGTGTGGTGGTGGCGGTGGTGGTGGCGGTGGTTGTGGTGGTGACACTGGCTCTCCTGGAATTCGCCCTTGAGGCTGCTGCATTATTGGAGGAGGAGGCTGCGGCCGAAGCCATGCCGGTCGCAGCGGCCATGGCAGGTGTGATGACGGAATTAGCGACGTCAGAGGAGGATGGCATAGCGTCGCCACTCATATCGTTGCTGGGAGCCACATTGGGCACGCCGGTATACTGATCCATACACCGATCGCTACCGTCAGGCAGTGTGGTAGGATGATTCGTGATCTCCTAGTGATGTGGCAAGCTGCAATGAAGGCCGGCCGATAAGGTTGGTCACGTCTCGATTGGTCCGGCAGGTGCCAGGCAGAATGGGGGCTAAAAGGGAACTGCGGAAGTGCCTCTCAAGAGACGTTTAAGTAAGTTCGGTAGTGGCTGTATATTTTTTTGGACCCAAATCTAGCACGGCTGCACTAATTCTTCCACCAGCTGGTGATTGGGGTCGCTCGCAAGGGTGAAAAGGGACCAGGTTGGCTTTACCGGGATGTCTCAGCCTGGATTGTTTAAACTATTTGTATACACAATATACAGAAGGAACCAGGGCTCCTGCCAGGCAGGGCTGTCCCTCTCGCTTTCCCCTGCTACCCTAGGTGATGCATCGCTCCCTCTGCGCGCTGCCCGCAGGACCCCCCCCATAAGGCCCAACAAACCCCGCCTTCAGGGTGAATCGGCGTATAGATTTCGTTCGCTACCACACTGACCCGCCGGACTCCCAGCGACATCAGCCGCCATCAGGGGCTCTCATTCCTGTGAGGGCAAGGGTAACGCTTCTCGCTTGGCACTCCCAGGGCGCGCCGACATCCGGCCTGGCCTGCCATAAAGCATCGATGGCGGCGAAGTAGGGTTGTGGTGGTCGGCCTAAAAAGATCGATAATAGTTAATGGCTTGGCCGCGCGACGGCCACAGTCGTGCAGTCAATGCAAGGTCGAAAACGACGGGTCAGGGTAAACTGCGGGTTCCTCGCATGAGATGCCGGGTTCTACAAGATGGAGGCAAGTATGCTATCTTTAAAAATATATAAATAAGGTAACACTCTGCCTTCAGAACCACTTTAAGGGCTGATAGAGCTTACTCTTCATCCCCAAGTCATGTTTTAGGGAGTAAGGAAATCAGTGGGGCGGGTGTCATATACCGTGGTGCAGTGGCTATATAATATATGTAAGCTGTTTCGCCGATAAATTCAGCAAATCCGAGGCATTTTCCTGGTTCTGGGAGCAGTGCGTGCGGCGTTAAATGACCCCGGAACACATGCATCGCAAAACGGTAAAAGCTTAGGGTTGGGTCTAGCAACAACGGTATTGGGAGAGCCGTTTTAACGTGGACGCGATGATGACCTTGGGAACGCAACTATCTACATGACGCTTGCTTAAAATGCATAAATGGCGTAATTAATGCAGCAACTTAAAAAAACGATCACATCCGCCCTCCTAGAGGGCTCGCTGCATTCTGATGAACACATTAGAATAGTTTCTTTCCAAGTGATCTTCTTACGATTGATGTGTTAATATGAAATTCTAATAAGATATAATACTATATAGATCAATGGATCACCGATCTTACACATTCATTTTTTTTCACATGTTCACTTCCGGATGAACGTACGTACCTGTAAGGGTTACTTGCAGTGCTAGATGCGGCTCACCGTCGTATGTTCGGAGAATCCCCCATTGAGGCAAAAATTCCAAAAAGAAAAGATTCCATATCCCCGCAGAAACCATCGAGTAAGTACACAGCGCCGACAAGAGTGGGTCGGCCCTCATTTGGAGTCGTCACTGTACGGTAAATGGTGAATACTGTGTGAACTAACGAAGGCCACGATCTCTTATAAATCAGATTTTGGTGCGATTTACTTTACTCTCATTTACGTAAATGAAATCTACTTTTCGCTCATCTACGTAAGTGAAAATTCGCTAGTACTACCTGCGGTTAGCGACCAGAGCCCCAGGGGAGTCCATCACTATCTTCACGCATGACGCAGAGATATTTGGTCTAGGTTAGCACGGTGTATTCAGCGCCCGTACTCGGCATCACTTTATAAGTATTCTTAATATCTATTTATACTAGGTAATGGTTTAGCTCTAATATTTTTGGGATTCCGATACGAGCTCATCCTCGCCTGTGGTTAATTTACATTGCACTCTAACCCATAGTCAACCTCGCTAGTCAACAAACCCCTAGTAAGGCTCCTAGACAAACCCCTAGTCAATCGGTCGTCGGCCTCTAAGAAAAGCAAAACCTCATGCTTGGGCCTTGTATATATAATAGTGGCTACATTTCATTTTGACGAACAATATTATTACGGATGAGTTAAGTTAAGAATGGTCAATCAGAATCTAGTATAGGCATCGGGGCCCTCTTCAACACCCGTCTGGACATGAGGGGCTGGCGGAGGATGCGGAATATCAGAGCTAGCTTCGGAGCTAGATGTATCGAGTTTGCTGTTGGCCGCCGGACTGCCGGCGGTGCTGCGTCTTCGCGATCGGAAGGGCACTTTACGAGCGAACCAGCCCTCCTTCTCTTCGGAGTCTGATATGCTTTCCTCGCCAACGTAGTCTAGGTCATTACGACGGCCGGACTGGAGGTCGATTTGAGAAGCACCGTAGAAGCGCCACTCCTTATAGATCAGAGCGTACAAAGCGTAGAACGCCAGCGACGCCGGGATCATGATGTATGAATCGATGAAGTTCTTGTAGTCGAAAGGGACGAACACAGTCCAGCCCTGCACCAGTAGCAGGAAAATGTTCGCAATCACACTGGCCAAAGGAATCCACGGGAACAGCCAAGACTTGTAGTGCAGATCGTTCTTGGTGTAGCCCTGCACACGCCACGCGCGGCGGAAGCGAAGGTGGGCGAAAGAAATGGCACCCCATACGACGAAAATACACACACCCGACACGTTAATGATGTAAGAGTATGCCTGAGCGGAGCCCTGGTTGATATTCATCAGCGAAAGGAAGCCAAAAGCATGCGAAAAGATCATGGCCGGGAATGGCACACCTCTTCGGTCCGTCCATGCCAAAAAGCGCGGAAGATCGCCACGGTTGGCCATGTAAAGAACGGTACGTGTGCAAAGATAAATGCTCGCGTTAATTCCACTCAGCAGAATCATGATCAGGAAGGCGTTGATCAAGTGGTAGCCATTGTGCCATCCAGCGTTCTGAATGGCAACGGTAAAGGGTGACAGCAGTGACTTAGATTTCGCCTCGGTCAGTTGAGGAGCGTTCGAAGGGCATGTCATGCCAATAAAAATAGCAGAACCCATGTATACGAAAATGATACGCAGCAGTGTCGTTTTCACGGCCTTCGGAATGGCCTTACCGGGATTTCGCGATTCGCTGGCAGTAACTGCCACACCTTCGGCACCTGCATAAAATGTTGAGCAGAAAATGAAAACCTTGGCCACACCTTTGAACCCAGTGGCAAAAGCACCGGGATCATTCCAGTAGTGGAAGCCAAAGGCTTTGTGGCCGTGAATGCCACCACATACGTAGACGAGGGCAAACAGGAAGAAAGCGGTCAGGCCAATCAGCTTAAGCCATGCCAGAATGTATTCACTCCAGCCGAAAGCATTGACACCAATCGACTGAAATGCGGTGAAAAATCCCCAAAACAGCAGCATCACTGCGTAGTTGGGGATCTTGTTGTCGGGATTCCACGAGCCGTCTTGGCTCGGTACACCCTGACTGCTGTGGTCTCCAACTGGTGTGAAGATCGACATCAATGCACTGTATTCACTAGCCAAAACCATGGCGAAACAAAGGAAGTAGTTGATGGAAACCATGGCTCCGAAGGGCCGGTTGACAAATCGGGTGGAATGTTCCAGGAAGCCGCCGCCGTCGGGGAATATAGCCATTTCCCCGATGCTCTGCATAACTGCGGCGGCAATCAAGCCGATACAGCCGAATCCGATGATCAAGGATGCAGGACCACCCTTGACCAGAGCCTGGCCGGTACCAACTATGAGGCCACTGCCGATAATGCCGGCAATGGCCATCATGGAGATGTGTTCATTGCGAAGACCACGCTTTACGCCAGAGTTTGGATCAAATAACTCGACACTGTCATTGGATTCGGTGTCGGCCCTTCTCTCCGAGACATTGACGTCCTGGGTCTTGGAGAATAATGGCATGCGAAATTGTTGTGTGTATGTGGTTGTGGTTGTGCGCCTGTGGTCGGTAGTATAATCGAATAAATCGATTGACTTATGCTGAGAAGGATCGTGTCGGCCTCAAGGCAATTTAGTGAGAAAGAGACTGAAAAATTTCAGTGGAGATTACCACTCTCCAGGTTGACAACGCCTTAGTAAACGAAGGCGGGCAATCGGAAATAGGACGTCAAAACACCTTGTTCGTGAGGTTTCAAGATATTTCCGAGGCGTCGGGGGTAAGATACTCGATGTTCTAGCGCTTTGATTCCACTGGATGAGGTTGATAGGAAAACAACTCTTATTTATATCCACTTCGATCCGTCCATTCAGGCTGATGAAGGTGCTTGTGCCCTGGCCCACTTTCTGACACCCTAGACCCACATAAGAACATGTCTCGTGACCTCACACCATTCTCGAGCCATATCACAGCATCGCACAGAACTCTGCAGAGCTGCAGCATTGGGTACTTGGCCGGTTACGGAGAAAACCAATTGTGGTCTAAATCGAATGGATCCAATGATTTTGCCACTAAAGTGAATGGCAATTTTATCTGTCGGTAACCGCCCATAGGTGCGCGGTTTCGCTCAGTGACGGGGGAGTGGGGTAGAGATAGCCGCTGAATTACGCCTCTTATCATTGACCGACGTGGTATCAGGCGCAGTTCGAATAGAACCCATGGGGGAAGCCCCAATCGAATCATTCCTGCCCTAATGCATGTTTGACTTATGAGGCGCCCGTACCTGTCTTTAGGTGGGTATCAGAAAATGTCAAGGCAAAGTGGCGTATTCCTATACGCTACATGTATCATGTAGCTACACATGTTTACCACAATAATCATCTTCAACAGTACTTCGATCACTGCTGAGGATGCACCACCCTCTCCTAACATTTCGGTTGATCCTGCTGTCCATAGCGGGGTAGCATTATCAAGGCAAGGGCTGCGCCTTGCCCTATGCATTGAGGAAAACTTCTCGACCCGCTATCGTTGCCAGATCGATTGATCCTCGTCAGAGTTTTGAACGGATAATGCCCGGAACACGATATATTCATCATAAATGACTACATTTATATACTAAGCCGAATTTTTTTATCCGCCGTGAGCATCTTCACCTTATCAAAGCCCTGTATTTAGCCGCGGAGTAGATAGAGATATGATTTGTTATGGTGCGGCAGGACTGGTTTGCAGCCACCCACGCCCAGAGCGACCGAGGGTGAAGTTTGGCACTGCATGACATATTTAATGGCACAAGCAAAGAAGAATAGGGTGCGGGGTGAACCAAGAAAATGTTTGCCGATTTAGGCAGAGTAATTTATGTTTTACTGAATCAGAGGCTTACACGCCGAATGTCGCCATCTTCTTGGCTATTGACTGGTCAGTCCGTTCCGAGCCGCAGTAACTATAGAAAATATATCCGCAGTGTACACTTCTAGCTGCAGGGTCGGCTGGAGACGACTTATACGATCAATTTTTCGAAGAATAGGATCGTAGGACCATAACGCCATCGGTCTCACGGTGGTGATGTTGAAGCAGCGGGGAATATGCACGTGTAGGTGCTGGCGGTGCACGGCATGTGCGACATCGACGGATGCATTAGAAATGGCCTTCACTTGCTGCAAAGTAAATATTATTATTTCTAATATTGTTAGCGTTCCTTCAGTATAAACTTGCCGAGATTCTCGGGGCTTAGCTTGAGCCTCGGGTTAGAGCTTGGGCTGGGACTGTCACCTCAGAAGCCAGCGGTGCAGACTGCAGGTACTTGGCATACTTTCTGCAGATGTATTTACGCTTTTGTTCGTTCATTGTGCTTCGATATTGAACGCGGGCACGGTCTCTATCCCTCCTTGAAAGGCTTTCGGGCCTCGTTTCACTGCCCAACAGTGGGTGTCCGGTGACGTGCCAGTGCGATATCTTCAGTATCTCTTGTTACGTGCGCCCAGCATATAGCCTGCCCACTGCCAGTTTAATGAAATATTCGTAGCAAGGAGAGAATTAATAAATACAAGCCTTGTCAGTACAGTCCTGAAGCTACCTGATCAGCGTCAGCTTTCCATGACATATAGTGGGCCACTCACGAGACCTTTCAAGCAATTGAGCACCAGTTCGTACTCACGGGCGGAGTGTGAATGTTCACCATTGTTCCGCCCGGAAATGATGATCGCCAAGTATTTACCACCTCGCTAATCTCAGTCCGTCCATGCATTAGATCCGCAGTATCGAAGTGTATCACCTCTTCTGACCCATCGCAATAACTCAGCCTCAAGCCGAACCCATCGGAAACTTCTCGTACCGCAATATGTGCCATGGTCTCGACTGTACCATCCATTAGCGTTTCAGAGCCTTTCCCTTTCTCCGCACCGCCAATCCAGCGCTCTCCAAAGCCATATGTTTCATTGAACCAATGTTCTTTTGGGTCTTTGGGTCTACGGACAGCCCAGTCCGCCGAAATATCACGCACTAATCCGGGAACTTCGCCTGGCCAGAGTTCACGCCAGGCTTCTATCATATGGTGGAACGCATCTAGTAATTGCCCATTAGCAATGAAAATGCGCAGCTCTTCTTTTCTTCCATCAGTACGTTGCAAACCAAGCACTAGATCTAAGCCATCTATGCATAAAGAGAGGTAACATTCTTTCCAGTACGTCTCCCTTTCAACGTAGACCTCGACTCCATTGATAGAGCCTTTTATTAAAGGATAGCCATCATCATCTAACGGCATATCCTTATCTCTATGATCCTTTCGGTACTCAATGGCTTCAGTTGTCAGCATGAACTCTCTCTCGGCTGCATAAGCATCTGTAGCTTGTTTGACTCCTTCGTAAAAATCTGCCGGGTCAAGTGCAACACCAGGTGGATTTACTTGACAAACACCAAAACTCCACCGGGAACGACCGCGAAGTGCCTCTTCACTCTTTTTAACAGTTGAAAGCGCGAGAGTCTGGCGTGTTCCATTAGATCTGTACATGGTGAAATAATCTAGTAAGCACGGGAACAATTTGTAAATCCTACAAGCTTGGTAGAGATTTCGCCAATGAATGAAGCATTTTTCCTCGTTGATTATTACTTCCATAAGGTAGTAATCTTCGTATCTCAGAGGGCTTGGCCTCCACGTTCCGAACCTGCCGGGATTTGTCACCCAAGGTGGTTGAATCTTTGGTCGCTTTGTTTCGTTCTCATACCGATTCTTCATACCGAATCCATAGCATATTGAACTCAGCATGTAGCATTGTAAACTTTTATAATTTGCTATTCCTTCCCGCATTGCCGAGATCTTCTTGTCATCGTGAAAGGCCAGTCGTATCTTTTCAATAACTTGTTCAGTTGGGTTATAAGTTGTGATCGTTAGCGTCCCTGCATGCAAATCGTAATTGACTTGAAATGTGCGCGGCAAAATTTTAGCCAGCCTCGGATCATTCAATTCCAGAAAACATGTCCGCGGCATCGTGGATGCTTCGTCCATGTGCCAAGATTGCATCTTACCAAGGAGGTGAGGCAAGTCTGATATAAACACGTAATCTTGAATCTTAATGTATATATATGGGACAGTTGCCAAGATAACGGTTCTTGGATGGAGTGGAGCTGTAACGCAATAGACTGTAGATAGATTCATAAACATGTCTCTATATTTCGCTAAAGAATAATGGCATCGTTTTCTTATTTGGTGGATTTATTCATTTGGTGAACTATAATTAGATGTAGTGCCAATTCATGTTAATTTGACTGAGTTCCCCCAGGGATCTTATCTGTAATGTCTCTCTTATTTCTCTCCCCCTATTTCTCTCCCCCTGGGCACCATCGAGGGTTCGCCCCGCCTATCAGCGACCACGAAAGGTCTCGATATGAATTGATCCTAGCAGAGGAATAATCAGCAAACCAAAAACACAACACGTATCAATGCAGCGATGAAACTCAGGTAATCGTGACCTCCGTCTCCTTTTTCATTGGGTACTTCACATCGTGGTACTGGCCACAGATACGCTATGAGCCCAGCCCGAGATACGTTCGGGAAAAGCGGATATTAGCGCAGCTGTACATTGCGGAGTTGTCTTTTATCCAGTTTTGGGGGTCTGCGGTGATGTACCTTAACGTATTGTGCGAGCCCTTTAGCGTGATCTCCATCCCATCACGATGATTAAGATGGAAGAAGACAGCCGTGAACCCTCCTGGGTAGGACGCCGCGTCGGTGCCATGTTTATCGGCCGATTCGGTAGTTTTGGTCCCTGAGCAGTTTTTGAACGAACCTCGCAGTCCTCTAGCTGGACACAGATCAGACGCCATACCCCGCCCATAGTAAGAAGTCATTAGCTGAAGGACCCAGTGAGGCACTATGGCCTATCGAAGCGGCATATCCTCGAGCACATCCACCAGAAACAAGGCACAGACAACTATAATATGCGCGGGAACGATCAAGCTGTAATTGGAAGTCAAGCGACTAATCGCATCCCCATATTCTCATTGATCCAGACCTACTGTAAAGGCCGTTGGCTCTGGCCTAATGTTGTCAAAAGCGCCATCAAACTTAGTGCAACCCACTGCAGATCACCGCAGGCCAGCTTAGGCTGCATGACATTGCTGAAACTCCACGCAATGAGGCTATTGATCACAGTAGGCAGGACCTGCATGCAAGGCCATATAAAGCAGAGAAGTGCACTCTCAGGCGTATACGAACGCTGCGACGGTTTGCCGTGACATGCTTGGTCTGGTCACTAGCAGGCCGTCCCAGCACACAGCGCCAACCAATAAATACGCCCATACCCGCCGCTGATTCGGTTCGGGGAACGTGAGGTGGCCAGTGGCTGTGTAGAAAAAGGCCACACCGTGAAGGTACGGAACAACGAACGGCAAGCAAGACAGAATGGGGATCATCTGAAGGTCGTGTTCGCCAACCCGTACTACTCTCATCCCGTCATTCGGTCATTCAAGGGAGGTTATAAACGACACCTCACTTCGCAGATCCAGAAGCTGGCTGGTATGGAGAACACTCTGGTTGTGCTTGACCCCTTGAGATTGGCTTAGCTCAGACATGGTACTACGGATACTGAGGCAACAGTGACGTGAGATCGGTTTTCCCCTAACGGTGTGTGTTACTATGAACGTTATTTTTTCTTCTTTGTGATCTACGAAAGTAAATACATCATGCAATTTCCTTCGTACTAGCTTTCCAGGCTGTAAACACAAAATGCAGCCCATTAGATAGTAATGCAGGGCACAACGTAAAGTTAGTACTTATATGTTAAGTGTGCTATGTCATATCCTCCTACTTATATTTAGAATACATCTATTGGACAGTAGGCACATTACATCAATTTTGTTTCCATTGGCGAAGCAGTAGGCTTCTTATTTCTCTCCATCAATCCACCGCTCCCAGGTTGCGGATCGCTTGGGTCCCCAAACAACCCTTCCGCCGTACTTGAGCTACCCGTCCGAAACAGACCACCGCCCTTGATCCACCCAGTACGTCACGCTCGAACTCCCAACGCCAAAGTTCCACGAATTGTCCACGTGACTCGTCCCCTGAGGCCACCTAACTCGCGTCGAGCCACAACACCGTGGTTTTGTTTCCCCAGACTAGTCACCTTCCACCACCACCGGACCACTGCACCCATCCATCCCTGCGATGTTGCTGTTCGACAAGTTCGAGTCGCGATCCTCGCGGGCCAAGTGCGTCGCGTTCCACCCCACGCGTCCGTGGTTGCTGGCCGGCCTCTACTCTTCCACGATCCAGCTGTGGGATTACCGCATGGGCTGCATCATCGACCGCTTTGAAGGCCACCAAGGCCCTGTGCGTGGCCTCGATATCCACCCCACGCTGCAGATGTTTGTCAGCTGTGGCGACGACCAGCTTCTGCGCGTCTGGTCGCTGACCGAGCGCCGGATGCTCTTCGCCCTTGAGGGCCACCAGGACTACGTCCGTACGGCGTTCTTCCACAAGGACCTGCCGTGGATCGTGAGTTCCAGTGATGACCAGACGATCCGTATTTGGGACTGGCAGGCGCGCAAAGAAATCGCCACGCTCACGGGCCACAACCACTGGGTGTCGTGCGCTCTGTTCCACCCCTTCGAGGACTTAATCATCTCGTCCAGTCTGGACTGCACCGTGCGTGCCTGGGACATCACCGGCCTCAAGCGCCGCCACTCGGCGGCCGGCGTGCTGCCCACGGGCTCTACGGGCGCCGGCGATGTGCCGCTGCACCTCCTGCCGCCGCACCTCCAGAAAAACTTCGCGCAGTTCGACGACGCCGCAAAGTTCAGCGGCGGCCCGCCCCCCGGCGCCCGCCCGTCCCCCGGCTTTGGCGATCTCGACGATCCGTTCGGCGGCGAGGTTGTCACGAAGTTCATTTTCGAAGGCCACGACCGCGGCGTGACGTGGGTCGCGTGCCACCCCACGCAGCCCATCATTGTTTCGAGCAGCGACGACCGCACGCTGCGCGTCTGGCGCATGAACGAGTCGCGCGCGTGGCTGCTCGACACCCTGCGTGGCCACACCGACGAGGTCACCGGCTGCGTGTTCAACACGCAGATGGACGCGATCGTGAGCTGCTCGACCGACGAGAACGTGCGCCTGTGGTCGGGCGAGGAGTACCAGAGTCTCGGCAAGTTCGCGTTCGACGGCAAGGAGTCGCGCGACCGCCTGTGGCAGCTGGCGACGCACCCGAAATACAACCTGATTGCGCTGGCGCGCGACTTCGGCCTCAGCGTGTTCAAGCTGCGCCCCGAGCGCCCGGCGTTCACCGTGCAGCCGCAGCTCGCCGTGGCCAGGGTCGAGGACGACGTGCTGCTGACGCCACAGGGCCAGGAGCTCGCGAACATGGGCACGCAGACGACGGGCGACAGCAACGCTCCGCGGGGCACGCGGTTCCGCCTGAAGCGCGTGCACTACAACCCGGCGGAGCAGTCGTTTGTGGCGTTCCACTGGCGCGAGTGCAGCGAGAACACGAGCAGCGCCGTGGTCTCGATCTACCGCAGCGGCGAGCAGGGCAACGCGAAGGCGAGCGTCTCGGTGCGCGACGCCACCGACGCGATGTTTGTGTCGCGCAACCGCGTGGCCGTCGTGACGCGCAACAAGAGCCTCCTGATCTTCGACCTCACGCTGCAGCAGACCAAGGAGATCCCGCTCGAGCACCCGGCCGAGCTTGTGTTCGAGGGCCCGCAGGCCGGCCAGGTCTACCTCTCGGGCGAGAACAAGTTCGTGCTCTTCGACTGGCAGCAGATGCGCATCCTGGCGTCGTGCGACTCGAGCAACGCGAAGTACTTCGCCGCGTCCCCTACGGGCCAGTACATTGCGTTCGGCGAGTCGCACGACATCACCATCGCGAAATCGGACCTCACGCCCGTGCAGTCGCTGAATGAGACGATCAAGGTCAAGAGTCTGTGCTGGGACGCGAAGCAGCCCGTGCTGCTGTACACGACGTCGAGCCACCTGAAGTACGCGCTCTACTCGGGCGACAGCGGCATCCTGAAGACGCTGCCGGACCCGCAGTACCTCGCGGCGGCGGCCGACGGCGGCGTCGTGCTCGTCACGCGCCGCGGCACGGCCGAGCGGCTCGAGATCGACTCGACCGAGTACAAGTTCAAGCTGGCGCTGATGAACCGCAACTTCGCCGAGGTCGGGCGCCTCATCGAGACGTCGCAGCTCGTCGGCCAGAGCATCATTGCGTACCTGCAGAAATCCGGTCTGCCCGAGATCGCGCTGGAGTTCGTCCAGGACCCCAAGACGCGCTTCGACCTGGCCGTGGAGGCCGGCAACCTCGACGTGGCGTCGCAGGAGGCCGCCAAGCTGCAGGATCCAGAGTTCGACGAGCGGCTCGCACAGGCGGCGCTGGAGCAGGGCAACCACGACCTGCTCGAGGACGTGTACCAGCGCCAGCGCGACTTCGACAAGCTCGCGTTTGTGTACCTCGCGACGGGCAACCGCAGCCGCCTGCAGCGCCTCGAGATGCTGGCCATGCAGCGCGGCGACCCGGCCGCGCGCTTCCAAACCAGCTTGATGCTCGACTCGGTGCAGAATCGCATCGAGCTGCTCCAGCAGGCCGGCCTCGGGTCGCTCGCGTACGCGCTCGCCAAGAGCAACGGCATGGCCGACGAGGCGGACCAGATCCTGGCGGACCACGAGCTTGCTGAGTCGGACGTCAAGATCACCGTCGAAAGCAGCGCCGTGCCCCGGCCCAGCATCAAGGTCGAGACGTGGCAGAACAACTGGCCGTACAAGAAGGCGGAGTACGTGGACATCATGAGCCTCGCGAAGCTGAGCGCGAACGAGCGCCGCGAGTCGGGCGCGTCCACCGCGGCCGGGTCGACCGGTGCGCTTGGCGGGCCCGCCGGAGGGTCGGCCGTGGCCGGCGGTGCGTCGGCCGTGGCCGAGGACGACGGAGACGCGTGGGACCTCGACGAAGACATGGCCGAGGACGTGGAGGTCGCTGAGGTCGCGGGCGACGCCGCTGGTGGCGCCCGCACCTCCGATGCGGTGGCTCAGTACGACCCGCGCAACGCGTGGGTCCAGAACTCGACCGTTCCGGCGGACCACATTGCTGCCGGCTCGTTCGAGACGGCGGCCCAGCTGCTCAACCGCCAGGTCGGTGTGGTGAAGTTTGACGCGCTCAAGCAGCGCTTCTTCGACGTGTACAGCGGCACGAAGCTGCAGGTGCCGGGCCACGACCTGCTGCCGGATCTGCATTTCAGCATCACGCGCTCCGGCAGTGGCGACCATACGCTGCCTTTCGTGCCTGGCCTCGAGCACCTTTCCACTAGCCTGTCGGAGGCGTTCGCGCAGGTGAAGGCGAACCAGCTCGAGCTGGCCGTCGACACGTTCCGCTCGGTGCTGCAGACCGCCGTGACGCTGGCCGTGAGCTCGGAGAGCGAGGAAAACGAGGTGCGCAGTGCCATCGAGACCTGCAAGAACTACATTCTCGCGTTCTCAATAGAGCTGCACCGCCGCTCCCTGCCGAAGGACAACGTCAAGCGCAACCTCGAACTGGCCGCCTACTTCACGAAGCCCCAGCTCCGTAAGGCGCATGTCGGACTGGCCCTGCGCACCGCGTGCATGCAGGCCAGTGCCGCGAAGAACTACTCGCTCGCGTCGCACTTCGCCGCGGAGTTCCTCAAGATCGAGACGTCGGGCCCGGGCGCCACAAAAATGGCTGCGTCAAAGGCGAAATGGGACGCCGCCAAGACCTTGGACGCCGTAGACATCGACTTCGACATGTTCTCGTCGTTCGACATCGACCCCATCTCGCTCACACCGATCTACGAGGGCCAGCCGACGGTTGTGGAGCCGCTCACGCGTGCAAAGTACCACGCCAGCAACAAGGGTGCGCTGTGCGCCATTACTCAGTTCACCGAAGTCGGTGCGCCGGCCTCGGGTCTCCGACTCCGTGCTTAGATACATAGTCTTACGACAATTAAAAACCTTCCTTCTTAAGCTACATACACTACCGCTTTATTTTTTTTTCTGTGCCATTACTTGCGTTCCTACCTCATTTGTTGAGAGGTTGCGTATCGCTTTGGACTTTTCAAACGCGCAAGGGGACTCAAGGCGGAATGTTTACGAAGATTGCTGCGCGACTCCTTGCAGCTCCGAATCTTGCAGCCTAGAATCCTTCGTATTCGACCAGAAGATAAGAGAGTATGTACCCTGCTATATTATAGATTGTTCTATGATATACTATATAATATTATATAGCTCATTTATCAAAACTATATCCCTCACTTGCTACCCCACTATCACGACGTTAGGGGCCTCAGCATGGCTTATACTCGCAGTGCGCTTAATGTAGTAATCTCGCACTTAGCGCACCAATCACGCATCTGAGCGAACAGCCCAATGAGCGATTTATGCGAGCCTGGGATCTCGAGTGTTGGAAATACCTGCAGCAAAAGAATCTCGGCTCACATCCTCGGATAAGTTGCCCTACGGGCTCCAGGCCTATCAGAACCTGCCAAGTACTGTTGGTGCAGCATGCCTCCTTTATTTTACAACCCACGCCAGTAGCATTAAGCTATTGGTGTGCGATCTGCACCCTATCCTCCGATGGGCTCCAATAAAGACGGTGAAAGCATAGATGTCTATAGGGCAAGGTGCGCCGTTGAACCAGCCTTATTTTCAGGTATTGTCTTAGGGTTTGAACACGCGTGGCCGTACCCTCGAGAAAAGCCTTTCACAACACGTTTTCTGGAGACAGATCATATTTGACTCGACTTCATGCACTCATTGGAGTCTATTGTCACCCGCGATCAAATCAAGACTATTATCAAGTATCCCGAACCTGTTTCGGCAAACATTCTGGCGCACCCAGTCTTCCGGGTATTGCTCCTAATAAGCCCTGACAGCCATCCGTGCCCAGATTAGGGTCGGGTCAGTAGGATCTATGTCACATATTTGCATGCACGGGTATTAAAACCTAACACACACACTTCTAACGGTCGCGCGCGAAATTTGCGCTGTCATGAAGGTTCAGGAAATATGGTTTAGTCATTTATCTAATGCTTTCATTCTCAAGATGAGATCTCGGAAGCTCTTAGAAGCTCGTTGCTACGTTTTACTAAGCAAAAAATCCTGGAGCATTGGGGCCCATGGTAAAATACAGGGGCGCAATCTGACCTCGGGGACAGGAGATCGTCGGGCCACGCAATCTGCCGGGACCCAATCGAACCCTTACACACCTTTGGGGCCTACGCGAGGCGGTACCCTGGCCTGCAGAAATTTTTTTCAAGTGACCCTTAAACGCACGTGCTTTTTTGCCGTGTTACCCTCATTCTGACCCTGATGTGAGCGGGCTAAGCAGTCTGGACGCCTATATTTAGTCCCAACTATGCATGGGGTCATCTTCCTATCGCGTGGTCGCGACAGTGTGGTGCTCTATGCACTATGACCAGCGTCACCCACGGGCGTTTTCGGAACAGTGAGTCCCCGGCCCCTATTGTTCCGAGCGGGGAAGTGAAGACTTTCCCGAGAGATGTGAAGTTATAGAGATTAGATAGGGGACGCAAAGTTCAAACTATGAATAATATTAATGTTTAGCGTGACATATAAATTTTTCAGAGCTTATACCTCCGAGTAATAATATTGCTGCTGTCTACTTTTTTCCATACCCGCGCGTCCACGGGTGGCCGGATAATACTTCCTTATCTACCATGATAACCGTACCTTAAGCGCCGAGCACCAGAGATAAGCCACAATCGTCTCGAAGAGTATATAGCAGGATTATACGAAATGAATTGAATGTTATTAGTAGATGAAAAAAGGTATGAATGTAGAATAATAAATAAATATGAATCCAAGTGCAGCGAAGAACCCGCTCTGCTGCCCCATAAGGTGTATACGCACTCAGTGCGCGGTCAGCGTGAAGACGCGATCGTCCAGCGACAGCGCAGGAATGTCATAATCCTCAGGAGCCGATTCCTCGTCATCACTAAGTGAAAGATCGGGTAGCGAGCCAGGTTCCCCGGCAGCATGTGCAGGAAGGACGGCCACCCGAGGAGGCGAATGTACAAGGTGCGGTCCCGGGCAGTCGCGGTGCGTGCACTTCAACACCGAAGGATAGTGAAGAGTTCGAGAAGTCTGCTTAGGTGCAGATTTGCTGTGTACTAGAGGGGAATGTTTGTCGAAAGAATCATGCAGTCTGCACTCATCGGAGCAGTAGAGGCCATTGCTGGAAGAATCAAGCGACTTGTCGCAGACACTGCAGTAACTCAAGAAAAAGCTGTCCATGTTGTGTGATAGAGATGTCAAATGCTGATTATGCGTTTCAGTTCTGGACCTTTACTTCAGTAAAATCCGAGAATATTGGTTTGTTTTGAGCTCTAGTGTGGAGCTTCAGTTATTATTGCTGGCGAGGTGTACCAAACAGAGATGTCAATAGTGAGAAGGCAGTGCTCAATGTATTTCTATAGCCGCTGCTCACTTTATTCGTGATTGATTTGTGAATCAAGTACTCCTTAAACTTTTCAGAATCGGCTGAGGTGATATAACTCGGGATGATTTCCCAAATATATATTTATACATTTCATGAGGCTGCTCACTGAACATCAGGTGATCCTACGCGAGAATGACGAATCCTTAGGGTGAGTCATCTGCATATGCATCATGGCACCCAACTCTTTGTTTTCCACCCCCTTATTACCTCTACCCACATGCTCATATTTTCAGGGTACGGGCAAGTGATTTGCCCACGCGGGTCCTTAATGCTCGCACTCTTCACCCACGGGTGTGTGCCTCTGCCGTATAATGGCTAGGCTCCCACCACAACGCTACCCACGAGTCTACCCAGGCTGCCCACGAGGTCTACCAATGCACCGTGTAGAACCCCCTACCCTTAAGCGCTGACCTTAACGCAAGCTTTCTACAAAACCCGTGCTTCGAGGCAACGAAATAAGCCGCTTCAACAGCGTAGAAAGGGCAAGGTACTAATTACTGTGTTATCTGACGCCTTAATCTCGCCATGCGCTGCCAGGTAACATCGATAGCACCGGCCCTATGCAGTTGATGAGGGTGAACCGAGTCCCCTGTCCCCAGTTCCCCCCCAGCCACGAACGGAAATATGGGTCCCCGGGACTCAAGTACGAGCACCTTGAGCATTATCGCTCGTCAAAAATTATCAAGCTCGCGATGTGACCGGGGTGGCTCTGAAAAATTAATCGGATCAAAGACAACCCTTGGAGCTTATCTGCATTACATTTCACGGTGAATTTTCCAGGCGGACCTCCGTTTTTTAAGTTTAATTTAATGAATATAATTTCACTATGTAGATCTATGTACCCTTGGGCTACAGACAGCCATTCTTGATCTTGCTCCGGCGTCACTGCCGGCGTCCATGGGTTTCCGGACTGCGTGGTATTGGTTTAGCGGGCGAGCGATAATCCAATGAGTTGCATGGTCGCAATATTCTTAACAGCGAAAGGACAGCAATTAATGCGATAAAATACAGATACTAGAATGGACGACGGCATCAATAACTACGTCATTGACCCCTCAAATTTGTTCCCGTTCCCATTAACCCCAAAAATAATCCATCGGCTGGCACCACGTTTGTGGCCTAGAGTCCCCGGTAGGCTGCGCTGCCCTCTCCCGCGGGCATGGGCTGAGGCGCTTACAGGCGGCTACCCCAGTTGGCCGAATGGCCAGTAGTGACGTCTGTCTGCACAGGCGCAAGAAGCTTGCGCGGAGCCTATGCATTACTGGAGCTGAAGTCAGAATGAACAAGCACGTGAAGTGCTCGGATAATACGCTCAATATCTCGCGAGAAAATTAATAGATTATCGGCATTTTTAACTATACATTATTTTTCAATACCTAATATTGCTATACAACTCGAGTGATAGTCATATATTTGATATCTGATTATCTATAACAGTCGTATTTCATCCCGGATCCCCCACACTTTCGGAAAAACGTCGTTCGGCATGGGGAGTGCGCGTGGCCAAATGTAGTTTACCCGGAGATGTACCCGAGCCCGGTTCTCTGTCCCGAGCAGAGATCTTACTTGCCCCCAACAGCCCCCAACACCTTGGCACCCAGAGGCACGTGTTAGAGCTGACACTCACCCCGCCCAATCGCCTCGATTCGGGTGAGGCGGAAAGCAATCGGATTTATTATCACCCGACAGCACCACTCGCCGTTACATGCAGGTGAGGCTTCGGTGCATGCGTCGGCTGCCCATGCTCTCAGGGGAGTCGGTGCTTAAGGATGACGAGAAGATTCAAAATAAAACGTGTTAGTGACTAAATCGTTGACCGAAGGTTTGTGATATCGATTAAAAGATAAAATAAAATTCATCACAGCAACCCACTCTGTAATTTGGCGCGGTCTGAGCTGACCATACTGATCGGCATGGCTTCACGCCCTATTTTTCACACACACCGTCTCGAACACGATTGGGGTAGATCTATCCAGTGGACAACTGATTTACTCAGATTTCAACATATATAGACCTCAACCTATATAGACCCCGAGGAAGGATTTCTCACATATCTTACCATCAACTCTGGCCTGAAATCTACGCTTCTGACACGACACATGACAGTCCTCGGCTTTCCGATCTGCTGAGAAGAATACTCTAGATAATTTTTTATCTTTTTATTAGATAAAGCATTCTTGGATTAAAATCAATGGAGACACACACTTTATCTCATCGCAAAATTCTGTTGACACCGTCGGGACCAAGTTTGTCGTCTACGCGTCGAATGCCGAGCCCTGCCACACCTCATCACTGGTGAATCTAGGCGTGGATCAAGGCGTGGATCAAGGCGTGGCTTGCTGTGGCTAACCCCTAGCCCACTAATTGGCTGAATGATCCAGTAGACATTAATAAAAACTACTAACTTTTCTAGCAACCAATAATTATATGAGCATTGTAAGTAGATCCAATGAGTTGGTTCTTTCCAGGAAAATTGAAATTGATTTAGGTGTTGGTTTCAAACAAAAGCATGAAGGCTGTGCACGCCTGATCACGACCCTATCACTTTCTTTAATTTAGAAAAAAAAAAACATGCACGGCTTTGGTTTATTGGCTGCTGCTGCCCTTGCCGGAACAAGCTTGGGAGATAGGTAGAAAATATAGCTAGACATAAAGTTAAGATACCGCCGGCCGCCAATAAACTTTAAGTTTCGCTCGCATATAAAAACATGTAAACTGGAATAATATAGTGAAACTTGCGTCTAATTCATGTGTCTGCACTGATATACTAAGAATCTGTATGTAGTATTAACATATGCTATTCATGTTTTCCGCAGCAGATCGCGACAGGGGCAGCCCTGCTTCAGAGCGTCCTGAGACTGAGTATACATTAATTTTGCTCTCTATAGGCTCCACTCCTTAGTTATTATGCAGGTCTAAAAACAATGGCTAGAGCCGTTGAGCATTCCGTGCCCTGTCATGCACTCAGAGTCCCCTGGCCCTGTTTGGGTGTCGAGAATTTCTCGACGATCGGAGTCGCTCCACCATTAACGCGCCGCTCCTCAGCTATTTTGGGCTGCTTTCGAGGCGTCACTTAGCCAGGGGAGGCGGGACAGGAGGGCAGGACAGGCAGAGGGCGAACCACGTCATCAGCCTTAGCGCTCATCCTCCCAACGGCATGGGTAAGGGCGGTGTAAGTACGCGTTAAGCACCGAGAATTGGATATGTGCCAGGGCTCAGAGGAGCTCATGACGGGCCCTGTACTGCCATTAGTACGCCTATTGAGGCGCGCGTTGAGTCGCAACCCTTCTCTCTGTGCCAACAGTAGCACTAGCCTGGCTGTCAGACTCCGCGTTTTGCTGCAAGTGGACTTCGCGAACCCCGAACGGCTGCCGACGTATAACCTCCCGTTGGCAGTGCCTGTACCGGTTCCCCAAGCCTTCCCCTTAACACCCCTATATACGCTTACAATTAGTCTCGCTCACTTAGCGGTCCCAATCCTTCTTCGCCTCTTTATTATTCGACGCATTTCCTACCACTTCAAAACTTCGAGTGGGAACCGCTATTTCATATTTGTACGGTTTTCGGGCATCCCGTTCGATCCACTTAAATCATACGGGCAACTCCTTATTTGTGCCGGCCCGTATCACAACTTTGGCTAAGCTTCATTCTCATTTTCACTGTTTGATCCGGCAGCCGTCGACCGATCCCCGAGCCTCATTGAGCGCTACGCCACTCTGATCTGCGATTTTATCGATAAATTTGAGTAAAGAACTATCAAAAGGCGTGTTCTGCGGCCCCACTTGCAGTATTTTTTTTTCGGCATTCCTTCAGGGATATATCAGACATTCATTTAGGCATTCACCTAGGCAACTAGTGTGGCACACCCATTCGTGAAACACGCAGTGTAGTTCAGAAACGTGCTCACTGGTTTCACCACATACATCAGATCAACACCATTACTCGCACGCACCTCAGCTAGCATGTCCCAAGACGATCGCAACTCGATCTGGGCCACGCGGACGGAGCCCGCCGAATTCGGCTTCAATACTCTCCGCCGCAGCCGTGCTGGAACGCTGCCATCACGCCTCCCGTCGCGCATGCCACCCCCTCTTGATACCTCGCGCGACGCACCCCCGCTCTCCCACCTCGGCAGTCTCGCTCTGATCTCGCCGGAGGGCACCGATATTGTGTACGACAGCTTCCTTCCGTCCAGCAGGTCTGCGGTGGGCCAGCAGGTCCCACATACGGCCCCCTCTCAATCCCCCAATCACGGCTCCGTGCACACTCCCAACCACCAACTCAATGAGCGGCGCCGGACGCCGCCGTTGGAGAGCATTCCCGAGCCACATGCCACACCGGGCCAAGGCCTGCTCGGATTCCCGATGATCAACGAGCCGCGGGCACACACTGGAGCCGCAGCCTCGCGCGATCCGCTGCTGGGCGACGATGCGCCGATCTCGACGCAGTCGGTGACCCATACCATCCAAACGCGGTCCCGCGCCGGCTCGACAAACTCCATGAACGCCCGTTACCCCTTTGGTTCGTACGGCCAGAGCATTTGGGGTCCGAGCCAGCCCTCCGCTCAGGGTGTGAACCAGGCCAGTTTATCGCCGGCCGACTCGGCGGGCTCGAACTTTTCCGGTTCGCCGCTGGCCTCCGCGGGTATCGGATCAGACACATCTACCGACGCGATGTCGCCGTTCCCCGGTGAGTTTTTACACAAAGGCGATTACATGCAGAAAGGAGATTACATGCAGAAAAGCGAGTACCTCCCGAAAGGTGACTACGGAAACGCCAAGCCTGACTACGCTTTCAACCGCATGCGCTCGCATACGACGATGGACGGTGGCGCGTACGACTGGCTCCGGCCCAATGTGCCTCCCATCTACGGCCTCAGTCCCTTTCGGAGTCGTGCCCAGACGCTGCTCAGCAGTGGGGGCACCCCGATGGGCACGCCTATGGGCACGCCCATGGGTACTCCTCTGAGTAACAACATGGGCTCGTTGAGTTCTATGGGTTCTATGGGTGGCTCCATGGGTGGCTCCATGGGTGGCCCGATGGCCGCGTCCATGGCTCACGTTGTGGAGCCTGCCACCAGCAACGGCGGTCTAGTGCCACTGGGCGATGTGTCGC
Organism: Starmerella ratchasimensis; assembly: GCA_030562965.1. Classification (NCBI taxonomy): domain Eukaryota; kingdom Fungi; phylum Ascomycota; class Dipodascomycetes; order Dipodascales; family Trichomonascaceae; genus Starmerella; species Starmerella ratchasimensis. Next base: position 6,039 of record JAKUAQ010000071.1, on the reverse strand, counting down.
CCGCACCCACTCCCGCGCTCTACGTCACGCCGGTTCCCGCGAACCTCAGCGTGAACAGCTTGCAGACGCTGTTCCAGACGTTCGGCCGCGTGGAGAACGCCGGGATTCTGCCGGGCCGGCGCGCCGCGTTTGTGGTGTTCGCGTCGACTATCCAGGCCATCGAGGCCCAGGCCACGGCGAACGGCGCCGAGCTCTTTGGTGCGCGCGGGCCCAGCAGCGTCCAGTTTGCGCAGCTCATCGGGTCGCAGCCGCCCATGATGATGGGCCAGATGGGCCAGATGGGCCAGGCCTACGAGCCTGCGTCGCGGAGCTCGCCGGCGCCGAGCACGAGAAACTCGCCGCCGAAAGGCACGCGGTCGCGCTCGTCGACGTTCGGGCACGTGCATTCCAGCAGCACCGGCCATGAGGTGAACAGTGCCACGCCTACTAGCGGCACCGGCCACACCAACGGCCACGGCACTACCAGCACCTCCACTGCCTCTGCCGCCACCTCTAAGAGTACTGGTGGCAGCGGTGGCGTCGGCGGTATCGGCGCCTCGGCTGATAGCCTGCTCGCCGCGTCGCCGATCTCGGTTGCCTATATCCTGCAGTCCTTGAACGCGCCGACCGCCGAGGTGCGCAGCGGCGTCGAGCATCTGCGCCGCGCCGCGCACGTGCGTTTTGACGAGCCGATCCAGCCGCTGTCGGAAGCCCTGGGCAGCGAGGAGCGCGTGTACAACGCTGCGGTCCTGCGCGATCTGCGGCGCAAGATCGAGACGATGCCGGTGCGCGACGTCGAGGACCTTGCGCTCGACATGCAGCACGAGCTGCCGAGCCTGGCGAGCGACTACATCGGCAACACCGTCGTCCAGCTCGTGTTCGAGCGCAGCGGCAGCGACGTGCGCGACATGATGCTGCGGCGTCTTGTTTCCGTGTTCGCGGCCACCGGCACCCACAAGAACGGAACCTGGGCCGTCCAGAAGATGATAGACCTTGCCCGTGGCGCGCGGCAGTACGCCTTGGTGGAGCGCGCCATCCGGCCGCACCTCGTCGCGCTGCTGCTCGACCAGTTCGGCAACTACGTCGTGCAGGCGTGCCTCAAGTTCGGCGCGCCGTACTCGGACTTCGTGTACGCCGGCGTGGCGTCGAGTCTCGCAAAGGTGGCCCCGAACCGGTTCGGCTCGCGCGCCGTGCGGGCTCTGCTGGAGTCCGAGCACACGACGCTCGCCAACCAGCGCTTGGTGGCCACGGCGATCGTGCAGCAGATCACAAGCCTGGCCCTCAACACGAACGGGTGTCTGCTCGTGGCGTGGCTGCTGGATGGCTTTGAGCGCGTCGATCCCGCGGTGCATATCAAGACGCACGCCTTGGTGGCAAACCAGCTCATTCCGCGCTACCTCGTCACCCTGGCCACGTCTAAGATCGGCTCCGGACTCGTCATCAAGCTCGCCTCGCCGCTCAACTCCCACGCATCGTCTCCGCCTGCCTCCTCGTCGTCGTCGCCGACCGCTGCCGCCAGTGGAAGCGGCAACGGCCACTCGGCCGCCAACTCGAAGTCGGGAACGCCGCTCGACGACAAGCACGGCTCGAAGCACTCGTCGCCCGAGCCCAAGGCCCGCGCCAGCCCGGACATGCCGCCAACGGGCTCGTCCCAGCGCGTGTTCGATAGCCTGCTCGAGCCGATGACGGACGCCGTGCCGCCCATGCTTATCGAGATTCTGGACGATCCCGCCGGACAGGGCCCGTCTACCGTCTACCGCCTGCTCACCTCTGTGTTCCCGCTGAACTCGCTCGAGCGCCAGGTCACGGTGAACAAGGTGCGGCTCGCGCTGCTGCGTCCGGACGCGTACGTCCCGAACCACAAGCGTCTGCTCGAGGAAGTGGGGCTCGAGATGCTGCAGCCGACTCACCAGCCGTCACCGCCGCCTAAGGAGAAGGAGCCTTCTGTCGCTCCCACTACCACCAGCACCGCTGGCAGTGGCAGCGGCAGCGGCAGCAGCAGCGCTACCACTGCTTCTGCTACCGCCAGTACCACCACCACTGGCAGTGCTAATGCCAACGCTAATGCCAACACCAATGCTAACACCAACGGGCATTCAAATGGCCACGCTTCTAATGGCCACTCGCACTCCAAAGGACACGGTCACGGCCACTCCAATGGTCACGCCCACGGCCACACCAGCGGTCACTCGAGCCACGAAGATCTCGAACGCTCGAATCCGCCGATGGTCATGTCAGGCGTCGCCGTTCGTAACTCGCATTAAATACCGATGGGTTAATATATACACCGCCCTAGATAACTGTATATCATATTTTAGAATATGGAGCTAACGAAAACAAAAAATGCCGGCATTTTCATTCAAACTGCCGCCGCGATTCATTATTGTCTCTCGTATTGTCTAAAAATCCCTCGGGTTCGCGTGATCGTCACTTGTGAAACAAATGTATCAGATCATGCATGTGTCCAGACTGCTTCTCGGCTCGTATCTCTGACCCGAGATAATGCAGAAGTGGAAGAGTGCAGACAATAGATAAGACCTGCAGCTGGATCATAAGCCACTATTAGGGCATAGACCAGCCGGGTCCCGCCTAACTCGGGTCACCGAGAGCCGCCCGCGCCAACCACAGCCCCTCCGATCTGCCCTGGATCGGGATGTTCGGACCGCCCCGCCATTATCGCTCTGCCATTAACGCCCTGCCATTATCGCTCTGCCATTATCGCTCTGCCATTAGTGCTCTGCCATTAGTGCTCTGCCATTAGTGCTCTGCGCTACATCTCTGCCAGTGCATTTACGGCCCCTCAATGATCTTAATTAAAATTCTTATATGTGTTCTATGTACGTCCGTAGTCCAAGCCGAGCGTTCGTGTTTGCTTGCTCATCGCTTCAGCTCCGCTCTCGACTTTTTTATATGCCTGGTTGCGTTTACTCGCTCTCGCTCTCCTCGCTGCTGGCCTCCTTCAGCCAGTCGATGAAGGGCTTCGCGGCCCTTCTCACCTTCTTCGACACATCCTTCGGCACGTAGCGCTTGCTGGCCTTCGTGCCCCAACGAAGCGCGACCTCCTCGCTGATGATGTCGGCGTCATATAGCTTGAACAGTACGTTCGGCACCTCCTTCGTGAGCTCCGGGTGCTGCAGACCGATGAAGCGCTCGATGCCACCGAGCAGAGCCTTCTCGTGGGCGGGCGTGGTGACGATCTTGCTGAAAAGACCGCCGTGCTTCGCGATATCAGCGCTGATGTTCTCCGCACTGAGCAGCGTCTGGGCCAGCACCTGCACGCCGTTCGGGCGCATGCCAAGCTCGGCCAGGCGCTTGTAGACCTCGACATCGGACGGCTTGGACTCCAGAATCCAATCGCCGAACTCAGTGTACGTCTCGGCCGAGTTGGGGTCGTCCAGCACTGCCGAGTCGTCGTCGAGGCTCAGCGAGCCCATTGCGCGGTCCGCCTGGCGCTGGCGCGCACGCACGGCCTCTTCGCTAACGTCGGTGCTCCACTCGACATCGTCGTCGTTCGTGTCCTTCATCTCCGGCAGCACGGCCGCCTCGGCATTGATCTTCGACGTGAGGTCCGAGGAATCACGCTCCTCTTGGCCGGCCTCGTCGTCCTCGGCGGCGCCCGCACTGCCAATGTCGTCGGCGCCACCGGTGCTCGCACCGGCGTTCGCCATGCCCTTCTTCTTGGACTTCGCCTGGCTGGGCGGGTTCTTGACGATGAACGACGTCAGCTTGTGCTGGGGGTCCACGACCGTCTTCTGGCCGCACGCTTTGCAGTCGCGCTCGATAAGGCCGTTGCGGTGGATGATGTACTCCGTCTCGGGGTTCTTGCAGCTGCCGCACAGCACAAACTTGTTGATGAAGCCGTCAAGCGTGTCCTGCAGCTTACCGCTCTCGTGGATACCGTTCACCAGGTACCGATCCGTGTCCTCGTTGATCGACGTCTGCGCGCCGAGCTCGAAACCGAAGTACTTGATCAGGTAGCTCGGGGGCCGGTTCAAGGCGCGGGCCACGTCAGATGTGTTAAGAACGGCGGTCTTGACACCGTTACCGCGGCCCTCGACCTTGGACTGGATCGGAGGCATCTTGTAACGGTAGAACGGGTCGTCATTGTCGCGACGAATGTTGATCGACATGGTGGGTGGTGTCTGGGAGGACGGGAGGTGTGTGGATCTTGATGTTGTTCGAAAAGTTCCGTGAAAAACCCTGATGCCACCACTCCGCCCCTTGTAGTGGCGCGGCGGGGCCGGAAAGTTTCACCTGAGCACGGGCACTGCAGAGGGAAAATAATAAAACGAAAAATCGGGATTTCTGTTAATATATGTAGTGTGTGTTGTGTTTGACCCAATTTTTTGGAGTTTTTGGCTGCGGGCCGTACTATTTCTCCAGCCGACTCGAGGTCGGGTAGCCAGCCCATCTGCGCCTTAAATTGACTGCACAACCCCACACACCTTGACATGATAGAGTCCTATCCACCCGTTCGAACTCCGCCCAAGCCACATCTGAATGTCCGCCCAACCCCAGCCATAAACCCACAGCCATATACCCACAGCCACATATACCTACAGCCATAAATCCCAAGCCATATAAGCGGGTGAAGTGACGTCAATGCAAAGCCCCGACTCGGAGGCGGATACGGACGTGCTCGACCGCGACTCGACGCCCGTATCGCCGCCCAAGCCGCCGCCGGAGAAGCCGGAGAAGCCGCCGCCGAAGAAACGCGGCCGCAAGCCGAATGCCGAGAGTTCAGATACCCCGAAACGCGACGCCAATGAGGCGATCGCGCCGAATTGGCAGCGCCGGATGCACCTGGCCGACCGCATGGACCCGCCCGGCGCGCTGAAGCTGGAAGGACGCGAATTGGTGGGCGATGGCGTCGTCTACGCTGTGGGGGACTACGTGTTTGTGGAGAACGACGATGCTGAGGCCGGTGAAGGACTCAGGGCAGATCTGAACGATGCAAACACCAGCAAAGCAAGCGAAAGCAGCGGGGGTTCAAGCAATGCGGTTGGGAGCGAAGGAAGCTCGAGTAATGGGACACCCAGCGATGACAGCCCAACTTCCCCCACGGAGGGTGCTACTGAGGGTGCCGAGGGTTCCACGGGAAATGCCGTTCGAGGAGTCATTGGAGGGGCCGTTGGAGGAGCAATGGAAGCCAGCATATCCGAGCTGCGCACGTGGGACACGCCGCTGCCCGCGTTCCGGATCGCGCGGATCACGCGGATCGATTCTGCCGAGCAGGCCGAGCTGAACTGGCTACTGCGGCCGCGCGACGTGCTGCGGCGGCCGCGCGACGCGCGTGAGCTGCTGCTGAGCCGCGAGTACAGCGTGCTGAGCCCGCAGCGGTGGCGCGGGAAGTGTGTTGTGCAGCACGTGCGCGAGATCCGCACGCTCGCGCGGTTTCGCGAGAAGCCCGCGCAGTTCTGGTTCAGCACGCTGTGGCTCGCGGACCAGCGGCGCCTGTTGGACGTGCTGTTCGTGAAGACGCTCAAGGCGCTGGGCGCGCCGCGCATCGCCGAGCTCACGCCGCACGCCGCGCTGGTCGCCGTCAGCAGCGACTCGCGCGCGCTGCTCGGCGACGTGGCCGAGCTCAAGCGCCGCGACACGTCCGAGGACGCGGAGGACAGCGTGCTGCCCGTTAGATACCTCGCTGTGCGCTCCGAAGGAAAGACTCTGGCCGCCGAGCTCGCGGAGTTCCCTGCGCCGCGTATCCGCGAAGGCGCCGGCGCCCAGGTCGCCGTGGACGAGTGGCCCGGCAAGCCGCTCGAGTACTTCACGTGGACCGCGCAGCAGCAGCGGCAGTTCGTCGAGCCGCCCAGTGGCGGGGCCAGCAGCACAGCCAGCAGCAGCACAGCCAGCAGCGGTATGAGCGTGGCAGACGCGCCGTGGATCCAGGAGATGCCACACGGCTACCTGGCGCGCGGCGGCGAGGCCACGGCGACGCTGCTGAGCCGCCCTGCCGCCGGCCTCGCCGAGTTCGTGGCGCGGTGCCGTGCCGCGCCGGCCGCCGCGCTGGGCTAATCAGAGAAGAACGTTCCCGGCTGGGCGATTCAGGATCGAAGAAAG
>JAKUAQ010000070.1:0-30594 GCA_030562965.1 Starmerella ratchasimensis | reverse complement strand
GACGTCTCGACAGTCACTTGCATTCCCGAAGTAGATGAAACATCCTTTTTGGCAGCGCTTACCACCAAAATCAGCGCACGCATCTCGGGCCAATGCTCGAGTGGCGCAATTTCAACTGCGCATCGACCTGTGCCCGGTCGACGGGCGAGCCGTCCACGAACCACTGCGCGACGGTGGGCCGCTCGCGGCGAATGCGCATCGTGATGACGGGGTTCGGCGCATCGCCGCGGCCCTGGATCTGCGCGCTCACGAACGCCTCGGCCTTGCCGTGCTGGATGCACGCGGCGTAGTTGCTGCGGTCGACGAACTTCGGCGTGCCGCGGAACAGCAGAAACATGGCGTTGATTACCGTCGACTTGCCGGTGCCGTTGCTGCCGAGCACGAGGTTCAGCAGCGGCCCGAAGCGGTACGTCGCGTCGGACGCCACCTGGAAGTCCACGAGGCGCAGCTGAATCACGGCACCGGGACTGAACTCGGCCGTCTGCGACGCGAGGCGCGCGTTGCGCGGCACATCCACCTCTTTGAGCTCGTCTGAGTGCACGCGGCGGCGCTGCGGTGCGGGCGCCGCCGCGTCGTCGGGGCGGGGCCGTTTGCGCGCCACCCCTGCCATTCTGTGTGTGTCTGAAGGGCGAATTAGGTGAGGGGCGTGCGGACTGAGTGTGTATGGGTGTGTGGCGCGTGGTTCATATGGATGCTGCTGATCCTGGTGGTTCTGTGTGTTTTGTTTCTAGAGGCGCTCAGGTTAGGTGGTTGAGGTTGGGAGCCTCACACGCGTCAGGGTCGGGCGCGATCACCCCCGGGTATCTTTTCAGGTCCAGGGTCCACAAAGTGCAGGGTCCAAAGTGACAGGGTCCATCCAAACACAGGCTCTACTTCGTTTATTTACTGTCACTCCACGATGTCAGAACGCACGCAGTTTGAGACCGTTTTCCCTGGCCTGGTCGATGAGATCCTCGCCGAAATCGCGCAGACGAACCTCCCTGAGAACGCCGTCGCGTGGATCCGCGAGGTCCTGCTCCACAACACGCTCGGCGGCAAGCTGAACCGCGGCCTGTCGATCATCTCGACGTACCAGATCCTGACTGGCCAGAAGGAGCTGAGCAAGGCCGAGTACAAGCAGGCGGCCGTGCTGGGCTGGTGCGTCGAGCTGCTGCAGGCGTACTTCCTTGTGGCCGACGATATCATGGACGACGCGCACACGCGCCGCGGCCAGCCGTGCTGGTTCCGCAAGGACGGCGTGGGCATGGTCGCGATCAACGACGCGTTCTTGCTGGAGTCCGCGATCTACGTGCTGCTGAAGAAGTACTTCAAGGGCCAGAGCTACTACGTGGACCTGTTTGAGCTGTTCCAGGAGGTGACGTTGTTCACGGAGCTGGGCCAGCTCGTGGACCTGATCACGGCGCCCGAGGACTCCGTGGACCTCAGCAAGTTCTCGCTTGACAAACACACGTACATCGTCATCTACAAGACCGCGTTCTACAGCTTCTACCTGCCCGTCGCGCTGGCGATGTACATGGCCGGCAAGGCCACGCCGCACAACCTCGAGGAGGCCAAGCGCGTGCTGCTGCCGCTTGGCGCGTACTTCCAGGTTCAGGACGACTACCTGGACCTGTATGGCAACCCCGATCTGACGGGCAAGATCGGCACGGATATCCAGGACAACAAGTGCGGCTGGCTGATCAACGTTGCGCTGGAGCGCGCGTCGGCCGAGCAGCGCGCCGTGCTGGATGCGAACTACGGACGCAAGAACGCGCAGCAGGAGGCGAAGGTCAAGCAGGTGTTCGAGGAGCTGGAGGTCGCCCAAGTCTACCACGACTACGAGGACCGCGTGGCTGCCGAGATCAAGGCGAGCATCGACAAGGTCGACGAGTCGCAGGGCCTGAAGAAGGACGTGTTTTCTGTGTTCTTCAACAAGATTTATAAGCGCCAGAAGTAGCGCAGCACGCAGTGCAGCGTAGCATGTACGTAAATCAATAGTAATGTTATTCAGTATTCAGTGGTTGGTTTGCAGCATGCTGTTGAGCACAAAGAACTCATAGTTTGTGTAGATTCATAGTAATAGTAATTTATCAAGTTATCAAGTATCAAATTAGTGTTAGTTGGCCTGGGCCTGGAAGTACTGGCGCAAGACATTGGCCAGCACGAGCGGCAGGTCGCCGATATCGCGCACAATCACGTAGTAGTCGAACGGGAACTCGTCGAAGTACTTCACAACCTCGAGCTTCATGTTGCCGTCGGCATCTGTCGTATAGCGCACCTCGTTCATGTCCAGCACGGACGCGTCCATGTTGAGCGCGTCCAGCACGACAAACACGACCATCACGCGCTCGTCGTACGCCTGGCGCACGAGGCGGCGCATCTGCGCGACGTTGTCGGCGATGCCATCGCTGATCACGACGTGCAGGCGCCACTGGTCGCCCGACGGCGCGCCGAGCTCTGCGAACATTGCGAGCGACGAAGCCAGCAGCTGCGCGACGTCCGTGCGTTCCTGGCGGAACCCGAACTGCGCGAGCGCGGCGTTGCCTGCGGCCGGCGTCAGCGGCCGGTCCAGCGCATGCACGATCTGCGTCGCGCTGCCGAAGCGCGCAATGCCGACCTGGCCGGCCTCGATGCTGCTCAGCGCCTTGCCGACCAGCGCGATCGCCTGGAACGCCAGGTCCACCACCGCCGGCTCGCCCATCGAGCGCGAGTCGTCCAGCGACAGCAGGATCTGGTAGTCGCGCCGCGCGGGTTTCGAGCGCCGCAGCCAGATCTTGTCTTTGCGGAACTCGCTCGCGATGTACGGGATGATGCGCTTCATGTTGAGGCGCTTGCCGGTGCGGTAGTCGCCGCGCAGCTTCGACGCCACGGTCGGCTCGAGGATCAGCCGCAGCTGCTCGCCAAGTACGAGCGCAAGGTCGTGTGTTTTCGCAGAGTAGTGCGTCCACAAGTCGTCCTTGCGTTCCAAAACGTCTTCAACGGGTCGCTCAACAACTTCTTCGTCGTCTTCGTCCTCAGCGTCAACCTCAACATCGGCGACGTTCGTGGCGCCGACCAAACTCGGCTCGACGTCCATCTCGTTGTCGCTCTCGCCCGCCGCGTCGCCGCCGCCGCCGGCGGCCTCCGCGTTCTCGTCCGCGTCGCCGGCCACGTCCTGCGTCTCTGCCGCGGTGTCGTCGTCGATCGCCATCGCGTCGTCGAGCGCCTGCTGCTGCTCCGCGCGGCCCAAGGCTTGCGTGTCGAACGCGTCATCCGCGCCCACATGCTCGAGCTGCTCGTCGCCGCGCAGCGCCTCGTCAGACTCGGCAGGGGCCGCAGTCTCCAGCGCCTCGCGCTCCTCGCGCTGGTGCAGCTGCTGCTGGCGGCGGTGGTACTCCTGCATCGCGTCGCCGAGCGTCTGCAGCGACTGCTCGAGCTGCTGCGCGTCGGCGGCGTCCTGCGCGTCGCTGCCGTCCGCGCCGCTGCTGCCGCCACTCCCGACGTTCGCCTCAGCGTCCGCGGAGTCCTCGGCGCCACCGCTGCCGCGCTGCGCCGTCTGCGCGTCCGTCGTGCTCGCAGCCTCGGGCTGCGGCGCGTCCTGGTCGCTCGGGCCGGCAAGGCCTTCTACGGCGGCATTCGCGCCCTCGCCGTCGCCTTCTTGGTCGGCTTCGGCTTGGGCGTCGGCTTGGGCGTCGTCCGGTGCGTCGATGGGGTCGGGTTCGTCTTTGGCTTCGGCCTCGGCATCCTCAGCATTGGCCTCAGCATCGTCTTCGTCAGCCACCTGCTGGTCACCTTCACCTTCACCTTCGTCCTCGCCTTCTTCGGGCTCAGCGTCTTCGGGCTCACCTTCAGCCTCGCCCTCAGCCTCGCCCTCAACGTCTTCACCGTCGTCAGCGCCTTGCTCGGGCTTGTCGTCCGGCTTGTCAACGTCCATCTCGTCGTCCATGTCATCGTCCATGTCCATGTCCTCGTCCATCTCGTCGTCGCCGGCCTTCTCGTCCTTGTCGCCGTCCAGCTGCATGTCCTCCGGCAGCTCAAGCGCGTCTTTCTGCTCGGTGCCGTCGTCCATCTCCTGGTTCTCGCCGACCGCGTCGTCCTGCATGTCCTCCTCTTCGCCGTCGCCGTCGTCGTCGCCGTCGTCGCCTTCGTCGCCGTCTTTAGCGTCCTTCGACTCGTCGGTTTCCTTGGCTTCCGGCTCCTTGGCGTCCGGCTGCGGGCCGTCCTCGGTCTGGCCGTCGACGTCGTCGGCCTGCTTCTCTTTGCCGTCGTCCGGACGCTCGTCCCACATCTTCTCGTCGACGGCGTTCGGGTCGAGGTCGTCGAGCTCGCCGATCTCGTCGTCCAGCTCGTCGTCGCCGCTCGCCGCGTCGTCCTCGTCGTCGTCCTGCGGCGGCGCGTCCTCGGTCTCGCCGGCCATGTCGCCTTCCATCTCCTTGGCGTTGTCCTCGCCTGTCTCGTCGCGGTCCTCCTGCTCGGGGTTCGCCGACTGCATGGCTTCGGAAACGTCGTCGTCGTCCTCGTCCACGTCCTTGGAGGTGGACTCGCCGCCTTGACCGTCGCCCAGCCCTGCGCCGTCACCCGTCTTCTCGTCGTCGTCGTCGCCATCCTCGACGGGTTCAGGCGAGCAGAAGCCGGTCGTCGCAAGGCCGAGCAGCATTTTCGCGAGCGTGAGGTTCGCGGACGTCGCGCTCTGGAGGAGCAGAGCGAAGCGGCGCGTCACGGCGTCCGCCACGCGGCGGTAGCCGGCGGCCAGCACAAGGAGACTCGCGGCCAGCCCGCCGGCCGTGCGCGCGTCGCTCTGGCTCAGTGCGAACACTGCGGTCTGTGCATCGGCGAACAGTTCGGCCACGCGGGCACCGTGCAGCGCCGCCAGCATTTTGGTGGCCACGGCAACGCTGTCCTTGAACCATTTGGCGTTGTCAGCGTCTTCGGCATCGTCGTCCTCGGCCTCAGGCACGAGCTTGACGACATTCTGCACGACGACGAGCACGGCGTTCGACGCGCGCACTACGGCGGCGTCGGCCGTTTCGGCCGTCTGCGGCGCGACCGAACGCAGCTGCGTGCGGCGGGAGGCCAGCTCGGCGCCCAGCGACTGTGCAACGGCGCCGAGCAGCGGGCCAGCCGGCGTCGTGTCGAGTTGGGCGGTGAACTGTGTGATGGCCGCCTCGGCCTGGTCGAACCACTGCGCCGCGGCGTCCGTGCGACTGGCCAGGCCGCCGGGTACACTCAGCGCATGCAGCGGGTTCGCGAGCGTTGCGCCGGTGACGCCGCGCACGAGCTCGACCACGTCGTCCATGAACGCGCCCACGCCGCTGACCACGGCTTGGGCGTCGCTCAGCGTCGCGCCGGCATCGTACACTACGGCAACAGGTTTAGTGGCGAGCGCCTCGAGTTCTGCCAGATCCGGCACGACGTGTTTGACGGCCGTGGCACGCAGCGCACGCACCGTCGCCAGCAGGTCCTCGGCCATCGCGAGGCCGCGCTGCTGGTCAGCAGCAGGCACGTCACTCTGCGACTCGCTGACGGCGGCACGCAGGCGCGGCACGAGCTCCACGAGCGCGAAGAACGCGTCGTCGGCCGCGTCGAACGGCGTGCCGCCGAGGTTCGCCGTCTCCGCGAGGACCTGTGTGAGCTCGAGCTGCGTGTCGAGCGTCGTGCGGCTCAGCGCCTGCCTCAAGCCGGCGCGTTTGAGCTCGCGCAGCGCGAAGGTCAGCAGCTGCTGCTTCTCGACCTTCAAGGCGGTGATATCCTTCTTGGTCTCCTTCGTCCACGTTTTCGGCGTTTCCGAACGCAGGCGGTTCGCCTGGCTCACCACATCGGCCGCGAACGCGTGCAGTGACGTCTCGCCGCCGGTGGTGATCTGCGCGGCGTACTCGCTGATCTGGCTCGCCGTCTGTCCGAGATTGCGCAGCCGGGCGGGCCGCTGCGTCCACAGCGCAGATGGAACGTGCACATGCTGCACCCAGTCAACATCGTCCAGTGCGGCCACACTAGCACCAGCACCAAACATATCCGCGACCTCAGGCGGCACGGCGAGCGCCGTCTGGTGTAGCTGCTCGCGGAACTTGCGCACCCACTTGAACAGCTGGCGGTGCGAGCGCTGTGCCGACTGCTTGAGCGCGTGGATGTTGACGTCGCGCCAGCTCGCGAGCGCCACGACCTCGTCGATCTTCTTGCGCAGGCCGGCCTCGACGTCCGCGAGGCGCTGGCGGATGCCGGGCACGAACTGGCTGAAGTACTGCCGGATGTTCCGGACGACGCGCACGACGTCGGCGCGGCCCAGAGCCTCGAGATGGCGCTGGAACGCCGCGAGGAGGCGCAGGCGACGCTCGAACTGGCCGACGGGTGCCTGCATGTACAGCACCAAAACCTTCGCGAGCTGCGTGAGGTCCGCCACGGGCGCGAACACGAGACTCTCGTAGAGGTGAAACCAGAACGGCGCGGCCGCGGCAGCAGCCTTGGCCTTCTCGACGCCGAACAGCGCCGGCCACGTCGCGAGCTCGAGCTGGCGCCAGCGCACGACGAGCGCGCTCGCGTCCGCCATGAGCTCGCTCACTTTAGCGGCTTTGGGCGCAAAGCGGTCCCACTCGTGCAGGTTGTGGTGCAGCTGCTCGACCTTGCTGAGGTGCTGCGCAAGCGGTGCCTGTGGCGGCAGCTCCGTGAGCTCCGAGGCCACGCGCGCAAGCGTGAGCAGCGTGTCGTGCTCTGGCCACTCCGCGAGCATCGCGGCCGCACGGCCACCGACCTTCTCGGCGAACCGGAAACTTCGGGCGGCCTCGGCCGGACTCGGGTCGACGTAGAAGTTCAGCTGCGTGCTGGGCGTTGTCGAGACCTGGCTGCGGGCGTCCAGAGCGAGCAGCAAAGCCGGGAGGTGAGCGGCGTTGCTCGACGGCGCGCTCGTGAGCTTAGCGGCGGCCTCGACGAGCGTCGGCGCCAGCGTCTGCGCTTGGGCGCCCTCGTTGTCGAACACGCGCTCGTAGCGCGCCACAAAGTCCTGCACAAACGTGTCCTGCGGCGCGGGCGCCGTCGGCAGCTCGTCGAAGTCGGGGAACATCGCGCGGAACTCGCGCTCGGCCTCGGCCTCGTCGTCCTCGTCGTCGATGTACTTGACGCCGGCGTTCTGCTCGCGCCGCGCCTCCTCGAGCTTGAGACGGTCCATCGTCCAGGTCTGGTGGACGCTCTCGACAACCTTCGCGAGGACGCCGAGGTCGAGCTGCGGCGCACACCGTAGCGCGTCGAGCACGAGCAGAGGGTAGTTCGGCGCCGCAGCGGCCAGATCGGCGCTTCCGGAGGCCACGCGCACGGGATCCAGCAAGCCCTGGCTCGGTTGGGGTGGCGAGAGCGTGAGATGCAAGCGGAGCAGCGCGAGCGCCGCGAGGACGGGCCCCACGAGGTCGCGGTAGCCCGTGGCGCGGCCGAGACGCGCGGCGAGGTGGTCGGCATTGCGGAGAAGCAGCGCGACCTCGTCCGGTGAGCGCGCGGCGTCGGCATTCGCCACGAGCGTGGCAGCGGCCAGCATGTCGCGGTGCACGAGCGCAACGGCCGACGTTGCCGGGCGCCAGATACTCGGCACCGGCGCCTCGCTGAGGCTGCGCTCGGCGAGCCACGCGTCCACGGCCGTCGCGTCGCTGCCCAGCACGCGCTGCATGTCGTCCCAGCACGCGGCGTCGGCGGCCAGCTCGCGCTGCAGGCGGCGGAACCGCGCGTACGCGACGTGCTGCGCGATCGCGGGGTCCAGAGGCAGGGGGCAGACGTACTGACGGAGCAGCGCCCGCGCGAGCGCAAGCGGCGACGAGGCGGCCACGGTCTCGCCAACAATACTGCTGAGCGCCGCGGCCGCACGCTTCGTCACGGCGTCCACAAGCTCTTGTGGCTGCATGCTCAGCGTCACGGCCCTTCCGAACTTCACAATGGTGTGCAGGAGGTAGCGCGTCTCCTCGACGGCCTGGCCCTGTTGGTGCGCCTGCAGAACGTCCACGAGCGTCTGCTCGAGGCTCTGCGGGACCACGACGTTGGGCACGCCAAGTCCAGGGCCAGCGAGGGCGCGGAGGTCGGCGGTCGGCAGCTGTGCGAGCTGCGTGAGGTCGGCCAGGGCGCGCCACAACTCTGCTGACGGGTAGAGCGCGTGCACGAGGCCGAGCGCGTGCCACAGGCTGCGGAAGGCATCACTGAGGAGCACAGGTTTGTGCGTCTGCGGGGCGCTGGCCTGGAACGCCTCGACGGCCGCGGTGATCGGCTCGTCGACAGACGCGGCCGAGCTCAGCACCTCGCGGATCTGGCCGACGGCGGCCACGGCCGCAAGCCCGAACGGCGCGACGAGCGCGTCAAACTGCGCACACAGCTCGCGGACGGCCGTGGCGGCGTCGTGCGCGTTCTGCGTCGCGAAGCCGCGCGGCCGGCCCTCGGCCTGCCAGATCGCCGCCATGCCGCGCCCGCCGTCGCCGAAGTCGTACTGCCGCCCGAGCATGCGCCGCACGGCGCTGCCGAACGCCGCGAGGCCGTGCTCGGCGCTGTACGCGAGCAGCCAGTCGCGGTAGACGGGGACGGTGCTTGGGTCGGCGGTGCGGCCGAGCTCGAGCAGCACGCCGAACAGCGCGGCGTCAAAGGTCTGCATGAGCAGCGCCGTCTCGAGCAGGCCGCAGACGTCGAACTCGCTCTCGACGGAGTCCTTGACGCGGTGGAGCGCCGAGACGTCGAGCAGCGACGCCGGCGAGCTGCCTTCACGCGCCCGGGCGGCGGCAGCGTCTACCTCAGCGGCCAGCGCGTTCTGGAGCCAGCCGCTCTGCAGCGCGCTCAGCCAGGCGCCTAGGTCCGCCGCGGTGCTGCCCGCTGGCTTCGGGAAGTACGCCGACTGTGCGAACTGCGCGAGCTCAGCGTCTACCAACCCGACATGCGTTGTGCGGTGGTCGACGGCGGCGGCGCGTAGCCACGTGCGCTCCTTCAACTGGTCGAGCTGGGCCACCGCGAGCGGCCGCGAGAACTGCAGCGGCAGGTCTTTGGCGATACCGCGCGGGCTACCGGCCTCAGCGCCGAGGAACAGCTCGACGCCGCGGTTGCGCATCGCGCGACTCAGCTCGCCGTATTTCGGGTCGACCGTCAAGAACAGGCGGAACTGGGGGTGCGGCTTCACCTCGCGCGGCGAGCCGTCGGCGGCAGCGCACTCGTTGACGGCGAGCGAGCCGTCGCGCTCGAGCAGCGAGTTCAGGCGGTCCAGCACCGCTGCCGACGTCAGGTTCGCGTTGTCGAGCACGATCCAGTCGCCCTGCTCGACGGCCTTGACGAGCATGCCGTCGACCCACTTGAACATGGGTTTCGAGAAGTCCGTGGCGGTGAACTTCGCGATGGCCGCCACACTGCGCGGGAACGCATGGCGGCGCTCGGCTAGCAGCGCCTCGACGGCCGCGAGGTCGCGCAGTGCCACGGCGTCGCGCAGCACGGCATCCGCCACAGCGTCGAGCTGCGGCACGACCTCGTCGTCGACGGCGGCCCACATCTGCTGCCGCTCAGATTCGCGCTCAAGCTGATCGTACTCGCCGAGGAGATCCGTGGAGTCGATATCGGCGGTCATGCTGAACTCGCGCAGCTTCGCGCCGCACAGCTGCGCCAGTAGTTTCACCACAGAAGACTTGCCGCTGCCTGACGGGCCCACCAAAATGATGGGCCACGCCTGCTTGACGCACTGCAAAGCGGACTCGAGCACGGCCGCCTGCGCAGGCAGCACGCCGAGTCGTTCGTGGACGAGCCACGCGGACGTGCGCGCGACCTTGACGCCGCCGAACCGCACGTGGTGCGGCCCAATGTCCACGGGGTTGACGGTGGTGGTCAGCGGTGCGGGGAAATGGCGCCGGAACATCGCGCGGGCCGTTTCGCGGTCCTCGGCCGTGCGCAGACGCTGCTCAACCACCAACCCAAAGAAGTTCTGCGGCGCGCCGTTGCCCGCGAGGTCGAGCCAGCGCAGCGTGTCGCGCAGGTTGAACTCGAACGGGCCACCGGTCATGGGCTTAGCCGTCCACGCGGCCAGCTCCTCCATGAACACCGACAACTTCTCGCGCACGGCAGCGTCGACGTGGGGATGCGTCGCCGCCGAGATCGCGTGCAGGTCGTGCAGACCGAGCTGGTCGACATACACCACGCTGAACCGGTTCACGAACGACTTGGGAAGGCCTTTGCGCCCGCCGCCCTGGCCGTGCGGGTTCTGCGCCGCAAACACCACAAAGTCTGGCGATTTCGCGAACGTGCGGTCGAGCTCGGGGATGTACGCCTCGCCGCGGTGGTCGAGCGCGGCGTTGAGGCCCTCGAGCAGGGGCTGCGGCGCGAGGTTCATCTCGTCTAGCAGGACCCAGCCGCCGCGCTGCATCGCGCGCAAAAACGGCGCCGAGCGCCAGCCGAACTTGCCGGGCTCCTCGAGCGGCACGTCCTGGCCGAACAGGTCCGCGAGGTCCGTCTGGTCGCTGAGGTTGATGCGCGTGAGCTCGGCGCCGCAAAGCCGCGCGAGCGCCGCCACGAGCGACGTCTTGCCGGCGCCGGGTGAGCCTTCGAGCAGCACGGGTTTGCGCACCTGCATGGCCCGTGCCACGCGCATGGCGTTGAGTGCTGTGGTGGGTGCGCCGAGGCTGAACGCGCCAGGCGTGGCGGGCGACGCAGGGCTCGAAGGCAGGGCGAAACCGCCGATTGTTGTGGCGCCATTAGGCGATGTTGCGACCGTCGCGTCATCAAGGCCGGCCATAGCTGCGGGACCGGCGAGGTCGGCGAGTTTGGCCAGCGCACGCTTCCGCATCCGCTCGACCTGCTCGCGGCCCACCGCCATCGCGCGCACGCCCAGGCCGTCCACGAGGACCATCAGCGCGCCTTGCACGACGAGCTGCGTGACGTTGGCCCCCGCTGCGCTGGAGGTAGCGTTGACGAACTCCACCCAGCTGAGGATATCGCGCAAACTCACAAGATGGAACTCGCTGGCGAACCACTGCGCGAACGCCACAATCACGTCGGTAGGCGCAGGATCCGCCAGCCGGCTGCTCACAATCAGCTTCAAGTCCTCCTCGTCCTCGACGGTCGGGACCCAGATCTCCGTGAAGCGGTTGCGCAGCGCGGGCGAGAGCTCCTTCTTGCCGTAGTCGCCGCCGGGGTTCATCGTCGCGCAGAACTCGAACGCGTCGGCGGCGGTGATGGTGCCGATCTCCGGCACAAACAGCGTGCGTTCCGGCTCCAGCACGGAGTTCAGGCGCTCGAGCACCGAGTCGTCGGCCAGCGAGATCTCGTCGAGCAGGAACAGGCTGCCGTCACGCAGCGCCGCCACGAGCGGGCCGTCGACCCACTCGAACAGCTGCTTCGCGCCGCCGTGCCGCACGGGCCGCTGCGAGCCCACGAGGTCGCCCGTTTCCGTGTTCTGGTGCGCGTTCAGCGTCACCAAAGCCTGGCCGCGCGCTGCCGCAACGGCCTGCACGATCGTCGTTTTGCCGCTGCCCGTCTCGCCAACGAGGAGCACGGGCTCGTGGTGTGCCGCGGCCATCTCCACGAGCGCGAGCACGCGGCGCATAGCCTTCGTCCACACGATTCCGGGAGCCGCGGCCATGGCTGCAGCAGACGCGCGCGCGGCAACATCAGTATCGACCTTAACACGCATCACCTGCTCAATAACGGCGAGCACAGCGGCCTTCTCCTGCGGCGTGCGACTGCGCTCGCCCAGCAAAGCATAGCCGTTGAACGCAAGCTCCTCGTAGCCTATGGCGGGCCGCTGCGCCCACCTAAACAGGTCACGCAGCGTCGCGGCCTGCTCGAACACGCGCTGGATGCGCTGGCGCGCAAGCTCGCGGTAGACCTCGACGATCTTCGCCGCGTAGCTCGGCGCGATGCCGCTGCGCTCGCGCACGATCTGCTCGAGCTCGGCCTCGGGGATATCGCCGAAATGCAGCTCCAAGAACCGGTTGCGGAACGCGCGGCTCAGCACCTTACGGCCCGCATAGATTCCCGGTGGGTTCTGCGTCGCGAAAAGCACGAAATCCGGGTGCGGCGTGACGGTTTCCTGGGTTTCGGGCACGAGCAGCTCGCGGTTATCGTCGAGCAGGCGGTTCAGCGCCTCCAAAACGTCCGTCGGCGCGAGGTTCAGCTCGTCGAGGACCAGCCAGTGGCCCTGGCGCAGCGCCGTGACGAGCGCGCCCTCGCGGAACACCAGGCGCCCGTCGCCGTCGCTCTCGTAGCCGCCGAGGTACTCCGCGAGCTCCGTGTGCTCGTGGTTGTTGATGCGCACGACGGTGTGGCCCGTGAGCTTGGCGAGGTGCGTGATCATCGACGTCTTGCCGCTCGACGTGGGGCCCTGGATCAGCACGGGGTAGGTCTTAAGCGCCGTCGCGCGCACGAGGTTGAGGAGGTTGCGCTCGACGCTCGGCGTAATGATGTAGTTCGACGGCGCGGGTGGCGTTTGGGTGGCGGGCATCCACCAGTGCTGGAACTGGACGTATTTCTGGGCAGGCGTGCTCGGGTCGGCCGGGACCTGGGCCAACACGGACCGTTTGTTCGGCAGCTTGTCGAGGAGCAGCGCGTCGGCTTTGGCGCCGAGCAGCGCGGCGCTCGCGGCGTCGAGCAGCGTCAGAAAAGTCATCGCGAACGCCTCGTACAACGCACGGCGCAGGCCGTAGCGGCCGGCCAGGGCAGCGGCAGCACTCAGCATACGGCTCAGGGTGCGGATACTGAAATGCGGGCGCTGGCCAGCACCATCGGCCAGCTGGTGGGCCGCGGCGGCGTCGCGCGCCGCAACATACAACTCCGCAACGTCATTCGCGACCGCCGACTCCGTGCCGGCAGGCAGGTACCGCGCGACGATGCTCAGCAGCGCGCTGCGGTCGGCGTCGGGGCTTGGCGCCCAAACCTCTGTGAACTGCGCGCGCACGGCGCCGGGCAGGTCGCGTTTGCCGACGTCGGTGGCCGGGTTCATGTTCGCGAACAGCCGGAACTCGGGGTGTGCCGCCACGACCTCGCCGCCCGCCTCGAGCAGCGTGAGCTTGCGCCCGCTCAGCAGCTCGCTGAGACCTTCAACGGTGTCGGCCGGAGCGAGATTAATCTCGTCGAGCAGGACCCAGTGCCCGCTGCGCATCGCACGCACGAGCAGGCCCTCGATGAACTGGAAATGCGCGGCCGCAGCGACACCAGCGAGCCGCGTCTCAAAAGCGTCGATCCGCGCGGCGAACTCCGTCCATTCCGAGTTCGGCCGCGGGCGTTTCGCGTCGCCCGCGTCGCCGCCTCGTTTAGCAGGCGAAGCCGCTTTGGCAGGCGCGGCCATCTTGACGGCCTCGCGCAGCAGTTTCACGAGGTTCTTCCACTGCTGCTTCGCGACCACGCGCTCGGCCGCAGTCACGAACTGGTGATTCTTCGCGCGGCTGAACGTCGCGTCGAACAGCTCCCAGAACTCGTCGAGCAGCGGCGCCGCGAGCTGGCGCGCGTCCACGGGCCGGAACCCGCCAACAAGGTCGCCTGTCTCGACCTGCTGCGACACGTTGATCGCAACGAGGCGGCGTCGCGCGGCTTTGGCGAGGTGCTGCACGACAGTCGTTTTGCCTGTACCCGTCTCGCCGACGAGCAAGACCGGCTCAGAGTGCTGCACGGCGAGCGCGACTTCCTCCATGAGACGCAGTGTGGGCGCCGTGAGCGCGAAACGAGCCTTGGCGAGCGAGGCGTCGGCAGCACGGGCAGCAGCGGCGCTCGCGACGGCACGGCGGGGCACGGCGGCCCGGCCGATCCGCAGGACCTCGTCGCCCACGCGCAGCTGCGGGGCGTAGCGAGCCACGAGCGGCTCCACCTGCGACGCACCAACGCCCATCACGTCACCGATCGCGCGTGCGAGGGGCAGCACGTCGGGCAGGTGGGCGCCAAAACACGCGACGGCCTCGCGGAACGTGTCGTCGGCGTCGTACTGCGGGGTGAGGCGGCCGGCCAGACGCACCAAGTCGCGTGTGGTCGGCGAGCGGCCTCCGGAAGCAGCACCGGCCGCGCCTGCACCGTGGCCCTGGGCCAAGTCCTGGACCTGGCGGAACACGTCGACGAGCATCGGCGCGCTGGGCTTGAGGAACGGCCGCGGCGCACTCACGAGCTCGACGAGGTCGGCGTCGCTCGGCGCCTCAACGTTTACGACGGCAAAGCTGCGGGCGCCAATGATCTCCGCGCCGCCAGCGTGCGACGTCGCGACGATCTGGAAGCCGGGCGCCGCACGCACGACCTCGTTGCGTGCAGGCACAACGAGCTCGCGGCGCGTGAGCAGGCTCAGCAGCACGCTGACGATCTCGCTGGGTGCACGGTCGATGTCCTCGACCAGGACCCACTGTCCGCGCTGGGCGGCGGCCGTGAGCGCGCCGGGCGTCCACTCGAACGTTCCGGGCGTCGCACCAGTCGTGTACGTGCCGACGAGCGCCTTGGCGTCCGTCTGGTCGCCGAGATGCACGCGTACCAACGCCGAGCCGCGCACGCGGCGGTGGACGTGCTCCACGAGCGTGGTCTTGCCGCTGCCGGGCGGGCCTACCACGAGCAGCGGCTGGTCGCGGAGGAGCGCGCGTGCGAAGCGCCGCTCGTTCATCGCGAAGCCGGGCGTCGCCACGACGGGCAGGTCGGCGCCGCGGCCCAGACGCGGGACGTAGACGCCGCCGAGGCGCGCAATGAAGTTGGATTTCGAGCCCTTGGTCACGTCAGTGACCGAGGCAGCCGCCGTAGCCTCCACGTCGTCGCTGGGCTCAGCATCGCTGGAATGCTCGGCCAGGCGGAAAAGTTGGCGGTCCTCTGAGGAGGCACGCGCGGCTGCGAAAACAGCACCGAACTGCAGCGCCTCGGAGTCCTCGCCGGTATACTCGGCGAGCCACGCGTCGAGCTGGCGCTCGCTGCGCTCCATGAGCAGCGCGAGGGCCACCAATGCGTCCGCACGCTCGGCAGGCGTCGCGGCCTGGCCGGCGAGTTCGCGCAGGGCGTCGGCGCGCAGATACGGCGCGTAGCGTGCGTGGTCGTGCACCAGCAGGCGGCAGAGTGCCGGCACGGCGCGCGCGTCGGAACGCAGCACGGGCGCGTGCGTGGCCACGAAATGCTCCGTAAGCGTCGTCAGGCTGGGCAGCAGGCCAACGAGCGTGCTCAGCGCACTCAGCGCACTGAAAACGCCGGCGTCAGCACCTGCGGGGGGTTCATTTGGCGGAGCATCAAGCGCTCCGCTCGTCGTTTCGATCCAATGCGCCGCAATGGGCAGCGCGAGATCCGGGAATGCCGCAAAGACGGGAATTGCGTAGCGCAAATCGCGCAGCACGAGCTCCGCGAGCGCCGGGGCGGTCGCCGCGACGTCCGGCGCCGCGAGACCGCGCTGGGCGCACAGAGCGGGGAATTCCATCAGATCTGCGTGGTGAAAAGTTGGAAGAAGCGCTCTCTGTGGATTTGGGCGGGGCCGGAATTTTTTTGACCCTTGCCCGGGAAGCCGCCGGCAGGCCTCTCTACTCGTCTTAACCTCGTGGTGGTAAAGTATGCACTGAACTGCTTCGGCAATGGTCTAATTGGGTAGCTAAAAGCTTGATTGTGAAAGTTGCGGTCACAAGGAGCTCTGTGTGATGTACAAACGGTCATACCCCTGGTGAAATTTATTTATCTGGACCTAGCCCTCTACCATCACACCTAGGAACTGTCGCAGGGTAGGGGGCTAGGATCTCTAATCACGTAGCACTCTTTCTAGTTTAGTAGTAATATAGTGGTAATGCAGGATATGTATGTTAATAGTGTCTAATCGGGTATCTACCCGGGCTAGTGGATTCATCAACGAGGTTCTTATCCGGTACTTTAGGCGGATCGAAATCTTCGGGGATACTAAACGCAATCCGCTTACGCTCGCAGACCTCGAAGATATCGAAAACTGGGCATCGAATCCAATGAAACCTCCTTTCCTCCGCCTTACATCCCAAGCATCCAAGTACTGGCTGGCGAGGATCGTTAGAGGTGTTGATAAACTCAGCTACTCCCAGCATAGGAGCAGTGAATTGCCAATGCGTACCCCGGAAACTCTCTAACGAAACATTGTAGATGGCCTAAGCTTGGCCTGAGCTTTCGTTGCTTCGTCTGTTTCAGAGTAGATTACGGCTACAATCTCGGCGAATTTGGCCACAATACAGTCACGGTTAACGTCGGCATGGCGCAGTATGATCGCATGCCTATCACTATCGACACGCTTCTGTCTTAAGTATTCAGGCCAGTCGCGAAATAGGTAGCCGCATAATGCGCAAGCTCTGGTGGTTTCTTGCTCGCAACCTACGTTTAACATAAAAGCGTGACCGAAGTCAGACTTCAGCTCTGTCCAGTTTCCGCGTAGCCAAGCAACCTTTTGGAAGATACTGATTCGATATTTCACGGTCCGTCCAGTTCCAGGCTCTATGTGAATTCTCGTTTCCAGTTTCTGCTGACTACTTACAGTCTCGTTGATACATGGTGAAGAACTCATGAGTTGAGTAGGTTATGTGGTGGTTTTGCGGAACTGACTGAGGTTTCCTAAGGGCAGACCATGTGACTGGGCTGGGGTGGTCAGTAAAGTTGCCCTATGCTATTTATAGAGCAATTCGCGGTCACTCATTCACTCTGTGTATTTACCGAAGAATCCTGAATATTACGACAACCTATCGATAGGCTGGATCACGAGTTAGTACTAAAAAATGCAGTTGTTGTAGACCTAAATAAAGAAGTTATTCGCCAGCCTGATTGTTAAAACGGAGTAGCGTATCCTAGACGTTTCGCCACGTCAAGCATCTCCTTTCGCGTGCGCTCCGTAACCTCACCGACCTCGGCGTGGCTCAATCCCTTCATCTCAATTGGTTTCAGGACCTCCACACGGATAATGCCCGGTTGTGACACACGGCGGCCAATGGACCACACGTTTGAGTAGTTGCTGATGACGTACGGGACGACGGGAATCTGCGCCTGCTGAGCAAAGTGGAATGCACCTTTCTTGAACGGCAGCAGTGTGGGTTCCTTGGCGTAGGAACGGGTGCCTTCCGGGAACATGAACACGGATTGGCGATGTTCCAGAACCTGCTTGCTGGCTAAACGGAAGGCCTGCGAAGGATCGCCCTTCTTCGCGCGGTCAACAAACACAGATCCGGAGGCGGTCATGAACCAGCCGAGGAAGGGGTAATACTTCAGCGCCTTTTTAGCGGTCACTGAGCACCACTTGGGGAAGGTGGCTCCGAGCAGCAGAATATCGAGTTCGCTCTGGTGGTTGGCCACGAAAACGGCGGGACGAGTCGAGCCGAGGTAGTTGTGGGGGTCGTGGATCTCGACCTTGTATCTCAAGATGTATCGACACGCAAAGTAGAACGAGCGTGCCGTCACCCATTGTGAAAGACCTTGCCGGCCCAGAAGGGTGAGTACTACACCCTCAATGGCACCCAGCAGTGCAAACACGACAATTAAAGCGACATAGACGATAGCACGGGCCCAGACGCGCAAAGGCTTGATGATGTTGAGGAACCCAAGCAGCAGAGCAGCTCCGCCGGCCGATGCAGTGTAGCCAACGATCTTGGAAAACAACACGGCCATTGCTGCGGACGGTGGTGCGTGCGCAAGTTTTTCGTTTTCGTGGTGTGATCAATGTGGAGTAGAATGCCGCGATGTTAGGGTCGTTGTAAATAATCCCGACGAGAAACTGGCCCGACTTCCGGCTGCGACTGCGGCTGCAAGTTACTCGAATATAATTTTGGTGATACAGTCCCGGTTATTCGCAGTTCCCAGCGCTAACGTACTAAAGCAGAAATGGACGCCGCAACAGGTCTTCAGCTAGGTAACGTCATACCAGCTTCGAGCTAATCTGTCTGAAACGGCCACAACTCAATTCAGAAGCCGGCACCTGGGAAAGGAGATTGATTCGATGTGGTGATCTCATTTTCAAGCCAATCGGCTATTTCGCGCTAATTAGTGCCGCGATTATCACTTATCGCTCGTGGTTAGGTGCGGCTTATCTAGCCTTACTAAGGGGAACAAGCTTCACACACGGGCAAGACGTTTGTGGGCTTCGCTAGCTATTCCCTGCACGCCATTTCTAACTAATCTCTCATCACCTAGGTGGAGAAATCCTACACTCTCTTGCCATCGAAATATACATCCGTATAGTACGAGTCTGTGCCTTGCGTGACTTTTTTCGAAGAGATATATTGTCCTTGAGGCTTTTCTTGTACTGATTTAAATAACTTGCTAGTTTAAATAAACTAAAGGACCGGGGTAATTTGTCTTCTACTATTATATACTTAACGTAATGATTTGAAGTGGATCGAGCTCATTGCAGTGCCAAACCGGAAATTGATATTTCAATCATTGATATTTCACTCATGCCAACTGTCCGTTCTAGGTGGGCTGGTCGGAGAACCGGCGGTCCTCACTGGATCAGTGGCTCCGCGGCATGAGCGCTTTAATTCAGGAGGTCGTCAACGCTCGGGGCGAGGGTAACCGGCTTATCCTCAGTCCGCGTGCCCACAACAATAGGGGACTCAGTTTGTTAAGCCGGGTAAAATATGCTCGGTAGAGCCTCCCATAATTAATTCATACAGCATATCTTCGTTTTGCACTAGCCGTCCAACATCTAAAAGTAGTATTATCACTGTTTACACACCTCCACCGGCTCGCTCGGCGAAATTGGCCGCCCAGGGCACCGAGTCACTTGTGGGTCCCGAGTCAAGCAAGTTCAAACCCCTACCCGAAACGTCACCCCGGTCATACCCTCGAATGGATGCGATGCAAGCGCCTGATCAGCTGTGGAACGATCAGTGACCTGTTGTGATCTCGTTAATAATACGGCGAATAAATCGAATATGTAGTAGCTAAGTAATATGTCTCGATTATCCGAACTTGTTTAAACTCAGATGAATTAATTTTGCCCTCTTCATGCGGTTATCAATCCCGGCGCCGCGAATGACACTCCCCACCGACAAAGTCGCATAAATCTCGCAAGGGAAAGGGGATCGACTGGTCTGAATTGGAAATTCTCGGCGCACTAGGTCGACCACCGGCGCAAACAAGGGCAATATCCCCTCAATGAAATGAAGAAGTTTACACTCGGTCTTTTAATATAAAAATTTCACCTATACAGGCAGGCCCTGACTTTATACGGCAGATCAAAGCGCTATCAAATGATGCCCAACATCGGTACTGTACAATAACTCTAGCCAACAACTTGTCCGCTATCGTACAACTATCCTGGGAAGGCAAGGTTTATGACGTTGGGGCAGATCTCGGCAGCCGTTCCTATCCATGCAGAAACGCCCCACCCTGCAAGCTGTGGATCAGTGAATCTCCCGCACCTGCTTAACACGACAGGCGGCAAGGCGCGTGAGGGGTTTATGCAAGTACCAGATGACGCTGCGGGATATTCTCGACATGAAGGGTAGCGCCTCCCCCATGAAGTCGGGTGAGTTAAGGATCTATGGTGCCGGCTTCATCAAGCTTCCACAGCCATAACTAATCATCGTGCATATTTCAGTGGACCATATCAATAATCAAACGACCTGCATATGCACGCCCCATAAACCCCAATCCGGTCTGATTGGGCTGTCCGATATTCCACGTAGCCCGTTCTGAGAAATATATAAAGCCCCCCATTCATCTCAATTAAATCCTCAGATCATCTCTTCTCATCTCTTCTTCTGATCATGATTGCCACTAGTACTTCTGCTTCTGCTACTTCTTCTTCCAGCCGCACCATCGGCACCACCCGTGTTGTCCCCATTGAGGAGAACCAGGTGTCTGCGCTTATGGACCGTGACTGGGAGAAGTTCGAGTTCGCCCCGATCCGTGAGTCGACGGTGAGCCGTGCTATGACTCGCCGCTACTTCGAGGACCTCGACAAGTACGCCGAGAGTGACATCGTTATCATCGGCGCTGGCTCGTGTGGTCTCTCTGCTGCTTTCGTTCTGGCTTCAGCTCGTCCTGACCTCAAGATTGCCATCGTTGAGGCCAACGTTGCCCCCGGTGGTGGGGCTCACCTCGGTGGCCAGCTGTTCAGTGCTATGATCATGCGTAAGCCCGCCGACGAGTTCCTGAACGCTCTGGGTGTGCCCTTCGAGGACGAGGGTGACTACGTCGTGGTTAAGCACGCTGCCTTCTTCACCTCGACTCTTTTGAGCAAGGTGCTTGCTTTCCCCAACGTCAAGCTGTTCAACGCTACTGCCGTCGAGGACCTCATCACCCGCCGTAACGACGAGACTGGTGAGATCTCCGTTGCTGGTGTTGTCACCAACTGGACTCTCGTTTCGCTCAACCACGACACGCAATCCTGCATGGACCCCAACACCATCAACTCTCGCCTCGTCGTGTCTACTTGCGGTCACGACGGCCCGATGGGTGCTTTCGCTGTGAAGCGTCTTAACGAGTTGGGCTCGGTTAAGATGGAGGGCATGCGTGGTCTCGACATGGAGCGTGCCGAGGGCAGCATCGTCCGCAACACGCGTGAGGCTACCCGTGGCATTGTTGTCGGTGGCATGGAGCTCGCCGAGCTTGACGGCCACTCGCGCATGGGCCCCACTTTCGGTGCCATGGCCATGTCTGGTGTCAAGGCTGCTCACGACGCGCTGCGCGCTCTTTCCGAGCAGGCCTAAATTAATTAACGACCTTATGTAAATACTCGTAACGATAGGGACATCTAGCACCTAGTAGTTACTATGAAAAAAATCTCAAGTTTAATTCTTGAAAAAAATCTCAAGTTTAATTCTTGTTAAGCATTGGAACTCGGTAAATCTTGGCCAAGCTGCAGAGATCTATCTCTTGAGGCGGATGCTTCTTGCGTCGATCGAAATTACTTTACCGCCGCCCTCTTCCTTAAGCCCTACAGAACTGATCTCCCAGAAACCCCGAAGATTAATCCACACAGTACGCATCCCGCTTATTTTACCTGTATTCTGATCTACCAAAAAGTACCGCTTTCGCATTCGAAACTATTGCCGTAAACTCATTATTGGAGTGCGTAGAATAATGGATTCGGCCGTCTTCAAGTTTCTCCTCTCTAAACAGTAGTCATGCACTTAAATATATATATATTTTATGTAGCTCGTACTCTAAGCATAGTACGGCTTTTCTTTGGGGATCGTATCCACAATCACAATATTTGAGTCAATATCGCCCACTGCTTTGATCACGATCTCTGTTTCGCCCTCGATCTTCGCGGCATCGTGCGCTTCTAGTCGGTGTCCATTCACTTCGATGGCACCAGATGAGGATGCCACGTAGCCGAGACGGTCCTTCGACCAGTATGTAGGTGCGGTTTGGCCGGGCTGAAGCAGCACGCTCTGGATGCGGGATGGCGATCTCAACGGCACACAGGCTTCACCATTAGACTCGTTACCAACTCTTTTAATATCTTCAGGCAACCCAGAGGCTAGCAGTGTCCATTTTCCGGGGTTCGAAAGTCCCAGTTGGCGCATAGCGTACGCCGATGTTTTTTGCTTCTGTGCCTGCCGAAGCCAGATCTGGAAAAAGTTGCCACTCATTCCCGGGTCGGGAACCCGCTCGGTATGAAATATGCCATCACTGCCCACACTCATGATCTGGACGCTTCCTGGAGCGATCGAGCCCGAGTTGCCTTTATCGTCGCCGTGAACCAATGTGGATCCTCCTTCCATTTGCTGGGTATAAGGATGGAAGTTGCGGGGCATATTCACCGAAATAATATCGATGTTGCGATGCGGGTGTTTCGGTAGCTCGCCACTTGGCGTAATTATTCCATCATCAAAAAGACGCAGCAAGCCATGGCCGGTCCGATCGGGGCGGTGGAACTTGCCGTAATTGAAGTGGTGGCCTGCACTCAAAGGACCATACTGCTCGAACTGGACTGTGTCAAACTTGATAACCTCTACCGACCGATAGCATGCGCTGTGGCTGAACGCCCGCGAGTAGCGAAACTGATTGACAGGAGATATGCGCTGCATTATTGGTCGAGCCAACCAACGGTCGCGGCAGCTGATCTGTGGAGAGGGTACGGTTTTGCGGCTCTGCCCACCTCGAGGAATCGAGCGACGGTGGGTGGCAGCGGTAATAATATATATAGTCACTCGCATCGTTCGCATCGGATGTAGGTGAGCTATTCAATGTACTTGCTTATCCGTAAAAACAGCTCAATTTTTTTTTCCATTATCGAACTAGTGGCCAACAACGTGAGAGCCCGATCAGAATAGGTCCTGATCACACATTCGACACCCTCGTCGAACCCATTCACGTCTCTGTTTTTTTTTAATTGTAGGAGCATGAATTTTCCTTTTAACTGCTCGATATATAGCGAACCATTGCTGTCGTCCAATTGATTGAACACTCCAGATCACGTCGCGTTCCCCGATCGCGTAAAATTTGTCAGCAGGCCTTGCCTCTCGACATGAGCTCGACTCGATGAGCAGCAGTGATACGGACGAAGAAGACTGGCGCTTCATCAACAAACCATTTATATGCCCCGTAAGAGGCTGCCCCAAACGGTATAAAAATTTAAATGGCATTAAATACCACCGATTGCATGCACACCGCGAGGACATCCTAATGGATCACCATGATGGTACATTCAGCGTGATAAATCCCAGATCCTCCGCGGAAATCGAAGAAGAAGAGATAAAGTCGAAACCTTTTGCATGCCCAATATGTGGAAAACGATACAAAAATTATAATGGGCTCAAATACCATCGAAAGCACTCGGCGCCATGTGCGACCGATTGAGCTCCTGCGTGGGCTCCTATTTATTGACGCATTCTGTATTATACCACTCACGACAAATCAAAGTCATCGACTAAAAAGGAAATGGATCATGGAGCACTTGATAGATCCGTTCCATTCGCGATCCTCCTAAGTGTTCGCCCCACCATCATTTAATCAACAAATCTCTGAATATAGAGTACCAAATCCGTTAATATAGTCATATCAACACCTAGGCTTAAATTAATATCCATCGTATCACTTCCATCTACTTACTTTCTGACCTTGACTACACGCGATAGTGACCTGTTCAACCTCGAATGTGTACCCTAATCGGGTCACATACAGACTTGTGGTGACACTTCGGCTTGTTGTTGACAGGCTCCCCCTCCTAACTATCAAAGAGAGTAGGAATGTCAGACTCAAGACGGGCTCTCCGTGATTTTTACAAACTAGCAGCGGAAAATGCACCGGGAAGTAAAGATAAACCAGAAGCCGAGACCAGCAGTCCAACAGCGGGACCAGAGGGCTCCGAGCTTTCAGATGATCCTGATGACGAGAAGTTGACGCAGCTTGACGAGCTGGATGCCGAAGGCGCGAATGTACAGGAGTTTGTGACAAAGCTCGTAAAAGAACAGTCGCTTCCTGAGTTTGCCCAGACAGCCGCCCAAATACGACGAGAACGCGCGGCCCTGGCCAGTGCCCAGCAAGAGCTGGTGAACGACAACTACAAGAGGCTTATTCACGCAGCCGAGACGCTGGAATATCTCAGTGCACAGGGCGATCTGGCTAAGGTAGACTCTATGGCTGCTCCAATCAACGAGTTAGCTGAGTTTGCGGCCAAAATGGCCAGCCAAAGAAATACCGCTAAAACCACCTAGGATATCCACGAATCACGCCCCATTGCATTCACTAATGATCTATATAAAACATTATATGGAGAGATAATGACCGATCTAACGAAGAACCTCGATAATGAATAAAATTGTTCAGGTACTTGGCGAGATTCCGCGTGATCGCTCATAACGCGTGACCTGGCGTATGTCACTCCCACTTAATAAATTCAGGCCAATCCCGATTTGCCGCTTATGACCAAACCAAACGTGCTATTCATTCTAGCAGATGATCTCGGGTATGCAGACTTGAGCAGCTATGGACGCCGCGACTACGAAACACCGCATCTCGATGCCCTTGCCAAGTCGGGCCTCAAGCTGACGCATGGCTACTCGAACTCCCCAGTCTGCTCAGCCACTCGAGTTTTCCTGCTTACCGGCCAATACCAGTACCGGTATCCGCTTGGCCTTCACGAGCCGGTGCTCAATCATGAATTCGCATCTCTTACTCCTGAAGAAGCCCAAAAGCAGGCGGATCAAGCCAACACGCCCCAAGAGCGAGCCAAGCGATTTGTGCCCCTGCCGAAAGACCGAGCCAATCTACCTACTGAATTCAAAAAGCGGGGCTACTCCTCGCATCTCGTCGGCAAATGGCACCTTGGCACAGTTCCTACAAGTGGTCCTCTCCAATACGGCTACGACACGTTTTTCGGCTTCCAAGGTGGCGTGACGGATTACTTCAAGCACCGCATGTTTCTCACAGAAGAAAGACCCGAAGACGGATTGGTTGTGGACAACGAGATTGTGGAACGGAAGGGCTACTTAACTTATCTGTTAGGCGACGCTGCTGAGCGCGTGATCCGTGACTCCCAGAGTTCCGCTCAGCCGTGGTTGTTGAGTCTGCATTTCAACGCTCCTCACTGGCCCTGGGAAGGACCTAACGATGAAGAGGCTGCGAAAGATATCAAAGACTTTTTCGGGCTGGAGGGTAATATTCAGAAGTACGGGGAGATAGTCAAAGCGATGGACGACCAGATCGGTCGGCTTGTAGCGGCTCTCAAAGAAACAGGACAGTATGAAAACACTGTGATTGTGTTCACTAGTGACAATGGTGGTGAACGCTTTTCTGATACTTGGCCCTTTATTGGCGTCAAAACAGAGCTGCTCGAGGGTGGCCTGTGAGTGCCACTGATCATTAACTGGCCGGCTGGTGTCGCTAAAGTTGATGAGGACGTGACGCAAGTTATGACCACAATGGACTTCCTACCAACTCTGCTGGGGTTTGTAGATCAACAGATTACCGATTACGACGATTTCGATGGTAAGAACTTGAGCGGGGTGCTCACTGGTCAAAGTGCTGCTCACCCGCGAAAGCTTTTCTGGCGATACAAAGCATTTGCCCAGAGAGCAGTGCTCGACGGACCGTGGAAATACCTGAAAATCGGGGAAGAAGAATACTTGTTCAATATTGATTTCGACGAACGTGAGCGGACCGACTACCGGCAGAGGCAACCCGCAATTTTCAATCGTCTCAAGAAAGAATGGGAAGACTGGAATCAGCTAATGCTTCCGTATCCGGAAGCGCTACGTAGCTACAACGTTAAACTATCTGGTGGGTTCGCGGATAGATATTGATTGGCGATACTACCTGTTATTTACGTCTACCTAGATTTCGACACGTCAACTCACTCATATAGCTTCACGACCTATTACGATAGAACCGTATTTCCCCGGTCATCGTTACTAATAATAGATAACGATCTCCTCAACAGCATAGCGACTAGCAATCCCTTGTTTTCATTACTGCAGTCTAAATCAAGTCGGCGGGCACCACTTACACGTGATAATCAAAGGGAGGGTCTTGCATAGATGCAGAGGCTAATTAGACAGGGTTGTACACCTCCTCGCTGATAAGAGGTCGAGAGGTGATTATGAGGTCTATGAGCCAGGGTGATTGGTTACGGCAATATAGGGCACTGCAATGTGGAGTCTGCCATGTGGGACCCTAACGTTCAGCATGGGAAAACATTGATCGAGGTTGCTCCCAGATCGTGGCAACTGCTGACTGGTCGTTACAAATTGTAGGAACGTGAGAGAACTTCAAAACTCGTTCTGTGACACGTCTGAAGCACTACTTTAAATGAAACCATTTGTTGTGTCATCCCTCCCGCCTCTCTCTTACTAACACTAAGGTGGGCAAACAGGGCGTGCCGGTAGAATGCCAGACGGCCGCGGATCTGGGTAGGGAAAAAGCCGCGCATCCGGAGACCGGCAGATGAGAGCAGGAGGGGTAGCATTGCAGACTCTGGTTGAACAGAGGTTCGACCCTCAGTGTGCAGATCGAATATAAAATGAAAGCTCGTCGGGGCTTTTGAGGAATAGCGATGAAAAAAGTATTCAAAAATGGATTCAATGGATCGATCATGCTCAGTCTCTGTCACATGGAACGCTTGGACCTAGATGGCTCTGGTGCGTGTGTGGCTTCCTGCATGGAAAGACTGCATGGAAAGACCGATGTTTTAGGGTTACTATCCCCTGAGATCCCGGAAAACGCAGGGTTCAATTAGATACTCCGTATGAGTACTGTTCATAGCGTCATCGTACGCGGGCCCCTAAACGGTAACGAGACACGGGTCCTATTGAAATAAAAATTGAAATTTAACACGTCATTCGCTGGATATTACGTTGATTACGTTTCTATGTAATCTGGAAGTGATCTTACTGAGATTTATTATTTTACCGACGTACTTGACAGAGTACTGGAAACTCAACTGCCCTATCGTACCGGAGCGGAAAGTATAAGCGTGTTCTTCTGTTAGATGTGGGTGTGCTCGTAGTCTGTGCTGGTAGGGCCGTTCAGGGCACGTACTCTTTTTTTTCACGCCTATAAGGTGCGTGTGCAGGACGTCAGCCACAATGCAGGCAGGTGATGCGCCAGCCGCGATGCTGAGCAACTCGCCGATTGAGTTGTATTATCGATAGATTATCAAGTAATGAGAATCTCTTCGAGCATGGAACTAATGTACGCGCATAGACTGTAAGAGGTCTGTGCCCGCCCGCAGATCTCCTCCCCTCTTCGCGATATTACAGCTCGTCCCCACTTCTGAACCGCCCTTGCCCTGCGGCTTTCCGGCAAATAACGGTCGTCACGACCTTGACGGTATGTGAGTCCTGGCCAACGGTGCCCGTCTACCGTATTCGCCCTTGATATTCGAAAAAAATACGGTGTATGCAATCTTTGCGCGCATATAGCTCAGTGAGTCCCCCCTTCCCCACAAAAAGCCCGCCCTTGCTTATGCCGCGTCGCTGCTTTTCCCCGCGAGCTGTCGTCGGTGGGAGGCCCGCGATTGTGGTTGTGGAGCAGGCGAAGGGGTAAGCGCAGAGGCAGATAAAGCAGCGGGTTGTGAACCTAACCTCAACAGAGCCCAGGCGCGCGCTCGAAGCAAACCAAAACCCGACCTAGGCCCATTAGGGCCCAACTAGACCACACAGAGCCACACCTTTATTTTCCCTGCCTTTGTTTCCACCGACCCTGCCGACCACGACCTACAGCTCTCCGGTATCCCGGGACCTGACATTGCCACAACCAGCACATATAACCGAGCATTGTTCCGGACGAATTTTTCCCTCGTCCGTCGTACTGAGACTTGAGCCGGATCACGAACAGAATTGAGTCCTGACCACGGCTGGGACTCGATTAACAACGAAAATATTAATTATTAGGTGACACACTGCTCGCTTCCGAACGAGTGTAGATCAGACCCCCCAGCGGCGTGTACGCTAGCAGAAGAACTGTGCCGGGCTGAGTCGGACCTTACGGATCGAACGGATTAGGTGGAGAAAAAGCATTGCATTGAGCCACATAATTGGGCCATTATCAACCGACCATCGTTTTTTACCATTTTTTGACGAGCTTGCCCACTTTTGTCGATTACCGATTTCCGACCGATTTCCGACCGATCATCGACCGATCATCGACCGAAACACTGAACAGTTACCGATTGTGACTTGATCCATTTCCCTACCATTTTTTCCCCTTGGTTTTGCATACACTGTGATCTATGCCGAATTCAGTGAACCCCCATAAAGACGTGATTCTATCGTCAGCCGGAATCACGGCGACGCTGGTGCTGGCCGAGCCCACGATTTTCCTGTCTGGATTTTCGCGCCAGGAGCAGGCCGAGCGCCCTCCCGCGCTTGTACGTGGCTCCCTGATGCTCCGCATCACCAAACCCGTGAAACTCAAGGCGATTAACCTAACATTTAAAGGCACTAGCCGCACCGAGTGGCCCGAAGGTATCCCCAGCGAGAAGAGCGAGACATACGAGATCAAGGAGGTATTCAGCCACGAGTGGCGGCTGTTCAGCACGCAGCTACCCAATGCCGAGAAAAGTAGCGGCGCCCACACTGTGATTGCCCTTGACGGCCACGATCCCGAGCACCTGGCGCCGTCCATCACGACGCCTCATGCCCTTGTAAACCAGCAGGAAGCCGTTGCGAAAGGCTACCGCGTGTTTAACCCCGCCGAGTACGTGTACAACTTCGAGCTCATGCTCCCGCAGAAGCTGCCTGAGACGACGAAATGCAACTTCGGCCAGATCAAGTGGGGCTTCCACCTGAGCATCGAGCGCCACGGCACGTTCAAGCCGCGGTTGAGCGGCGTGAAAGACGTGATGCTGCTGCGCACGCTCGGCCCGTCGAACCTCGAGAGCAGCGAGCCCATTGTGATCAACCGCGACTGGGAGGACTTGCTGCACTACGAGATTGTGATCGCCGGCAAGGCGTTCGCGATCGGCCAGTCACTGAACGTGGCGTTTGCGCTGGTCCCGATGGCGAAGGTGAAGTGCCACCGCATCCGCATTTACATCACCGAACACACGGAGTACTTCTGCCGCAACCACCGCATCCACCGTGTCGAGCCGAGCCACAAGTTTCTGTTGCTGGAGAAGAAGAGTCCCGACGGCAACCGCGGCGATTTGCTGCAGAACGCCACGCCCGGCATGAGCGGGCTCACCGAGATGGAATTCAAGGTCGAGATCCCCGAGACGTTCCCGTCGCGCCGCGACTACCTGCGTCCCAACGCGAACACCGAGACGATCAAGGTGTACCACTGGATCAAGGCGGTCATGCGTCTGAGCCGCGAGGACGTGCGGCACAACGGCGAGCCGAAGTGCTACGAGGTGTCGATCGACTCGCCGATCACGCTCGTGGACTCGCGCACGCTGCAGGCGAACAACCTGCCCGACTACCAGGCGGCGCGCGACGGCGCTGAGATCGCGAACGCGCTCAAGCCGTACCAGGACTTCATCGATCCCGAGCGCAACGGCGCGGGCGGCAGCGCGAACGCGAGCGCGAGCGCCGCGGCCGCCGCAGCCAACAACAACAGCAACGGCGTCACGATGGGCGGCGTCCGCAGCGCGCGCAGCGGCAGCAGCAGTGCGAGCCGTGCGCGGGCGGCCGGCAGCCCCGACCGAAGGCGGTTGCGCGAGGAGACGGACGGCAAAGCGATTCTGTTCACGCGCCAGCCGACGTTCGCGCCGCCGCCGTTTGACGCGGACGTGCAGCCGCCGCCGCTGCTGCCGCCCGACTACGCGGTCGACGAGAACGAGCAGAGCTACCAGACGCGCTACGCACAGTACCTGCGCACCAAGGACATGCTCGTGGTGCCGGGCGCGCCGCGCGACGAGACGCCGTTCAGCACCGGCTCCGACCAGACCGAGCGCCTCACGACGCTCACGCCCGAGCCCGCGTCGTCGGAGTCTCCCAGCGGGTCTCCCAGCGGATCGGTGAGCGGATCGGCGAGCGGCTCGCTGCACGAGTCGTCCAGCGGTTCTCCGGCGACCTCGCAACCGGTGCCCGTTGTCGCGTCGGCGCTGGCGCTCATGCAGGCCGCCGTCGCCCAGGGCGACGCGATCCAGAGCGTGGCGGATGCCGCGGCGTTCGAGCGGCTCTCCGGCGACTCGTCCTCGGACTCGAGCGCGTCGTCGATCAGCCGCCACTCGGACCCCGAGGACCCGAAAGACGAGCCGGAGGCCAAGCCGAGCTGGGGCGACCTGGCGAAACAGGCCGACCGCAACGAGCGCGAGCGCGAGCGCCTCAACAAGGAGCGCACGTCGAAGAACCGCCAGCTGCAGGAAGGCGCGCGCCGCGCGGCCAACCAGGTCCCTGTGTTCTCCGAGATTATCTGGACGGAGGACACGCCGGCGGCCGCTGTGGCGGGCGACGACGATATGGTCGACCCTGCCGCGCACCTCGCGAAGTTCTCGATGGTCGGCATGGCCGACTCCGCGCCGCCCGTGCCGCCACAGCCGCGGAATACCAGCGCGTACGAAAGTGCCAGCGACAGCGCGAAAGCTGCTGCTGCCGCTGCGGCCGTGGCGGACCGCTGCGCCAACGTGTCGCCCAGCGACAACGAGTCTCCGCGCAGCGACGCCAGCAGCAGCAGCTCGCCGCGCGGCGACCGCGACCGGGAGCGCGAACGCCAACGCGATCTCTCGTCCTCGCCGCTCACGCAATTTACCGGCTCGCCGACCTCGCCGACCTCGCCGGACCGCGGCTCGCCGCGCTACGCACTCTCGCCGTCCTCGTCGCCGTTCGACCTGCAGACCAAAGGCATGTCGCAGGCCGCGGCGTACGCGCAGGCCGGCCAGTACCAGATGCAGAAGATCACGCGCTTCCCCTCGAACGAGCGCTACTCGGACCGCTACGCGCCGGACCGCGGCTCGGCCCGCGCGATCCCGAAACGCGGCTCGCTCTCCGGCAAGCAGAAGGCGCCGGCGAGCTTCGGCAGTGGCAGCTACGGCGCCAACCACATGCAGCGCCTGCGCTCGGCGGGCGGCGCCGCGGCCCCGAGCAGCCCGCTTGCGTCGTCGAGCATGCTCATGTCGCGCCGCTCGAGCGCCCAGGGCGGCGCCGGCCCCGCGCCGCTGCGCGTGTCGCTCAAGAACACGACCGCCTCGCCGCTCGTGTCGCCGTGGGACCAGGAGGCGAACAGCGCCGGCCCCAGCAGCGGCCTGCTGCTACTCGGAAAGATTCGCCCCAAATATCGGCAGGCTGTGGAGAACCCTTACCTTAGAAGCCGACGTGGGGGTTTCGCCGTCATCCGTTTGCAGCAGTCCAATCAGCGCCGGCAGGATCTCGG
>JAKUAQ010000069.1:0-30528 GCA_030562965.1 Starmerella ratchasimensis | reverse complement strand
GCGCTGCTCTGAACATCCGTTTCCAGAGCAGCCAGGCAACGGAGACTGAAACCGCACCCAAGGCCGAGTTCGACCCCAAGATCAACACCATCGTGGATCAGATCTCTCAGCTCACCATCCTCATATAGCCAGGCTGACACGGTGGCACCTCCACCCAATGCCAGAGATCGGACTGTGGCGGTGGCGGCAGAGCTGCACCACCGCGTCGCGCGGCTCGCGCTGAGCCCGGACGAGACGCGGCTCGCGGCCGCCAGCGGCCGCACGGTGTCGGTGCTGAGCGTCGACCTCGAGACGCCTGAGAACTGAACATTTTTTTTTTTAATTCTTATAGAGTACATGTAATAAATATAATAATAGTTTGGGTGTCGTCAAAATCCGCGCAAAACTCTCACTCTGCGGACCTCTACAATCGTAGGGGTCCCATTGGTCGTAGGCGCCACTACACTGGTCGTAGAGGCAACTACACTGGTCGTGGGGACTTCTTCACTCTCCTTAGGGGCTTCTTCACTCTCTGTAGGGGCTTCTTCGTTGGCATCCTCAAATATCTCTTCATTGGACTCTTCGTTAGTCTCTTTGTTGGTCTCACTGGTCTCCTCTGTGGCCTCTGCGGCCTCTTCACTGACCTCTGGGGCCTCGGCGGCCTCACGGCTCTGGCAGCGTAGCTCGACAACCCTGGCAATGAAGTCCGGCTCCACGAACCGCCCGAGCTTCTCCAGAAACAGCTTCAACTCCCCGAGCACCGTGATGTCGCGCCACTCCTCGAACCGGCCGATCAGCGCGCTCACGAGCTGCGGCGGGAAGCCCTGCGGCGGCTTGATCCTCGCCACGTCCAGCAAAATCACCAGGATGCCAGTCTTCGACACGTGCTCCGGCAAGGTGATGGCCTCCAAGATGCCAGCGACCACCTCGTCGACTTTGTTAGAGGCCAGCGCTCCGTAAATGATGTTCGTGGGGGAACTCAAATAACTCGGGACCCTGCGCCCGACAAGAACGGGCTTGCGCTTGTTTTTACTGGCCACCAGCCTTCGCAATGCGCGCACGCATATTTTCTTCCATTCGCTGTCCGGCAATAAACTATCCGTCCGTCGGCAGGTTTCCTCCCAGTTCTGGCGAATGGCTTCGGTGTCGGTCAACCGGACTGCTTTGGGGGCTTTCATAGCACGGTGACGTCTAGGTGAGGCGAGTGGTCTAAGTGGTGTGGTCTAAGTGGTGTGGTCTAAGTGGTGTGGTCTAAGTGGTGTGGGGGTGGTTTTGAGTAGTACATGTGGTCTTGTAACCTATCCCTCTGGTGGCTGCCCTGCAGGTGGACGCAAGCATGGAAAAGATCGAACACAACGGTAATATGTAATAGGCAGTATCAGAATAGCGTCAGAGTGCAAAAAAAGTAAAGACTAGCGATAGGATCTGAATACGATTTCGATGTGAAGTACGATCACACTGCGATCCGGACAGAGGCAGTGCGGCTCCGCGATTTGCCGTAGTTTACGGCCGTCTGCCAAATGCTCGATTGCGTACGTAAACTGAACCAGAGGCCGTGTAGATGCTGTTGTGACGGTCGAAATTGTGTGGAATAGCCTTGCTGCGCTGCCTTACCGGATGGCACAAAGAAGCTTCGGCCTGACGAACAGGTGGATCGGCCAATGCTACGCAGGTCGGACCGCTCAAGGAGGAAGCGCACGCGATCTGTAGGGCGAGGCCATGGAGATCGACACGCCGCTGCTGCTACTTGCCGGAGAACTGCGGCCCGTCATGCACTGGCAGTTTGTGCTTTCCTTTGTCAGCTGCACCTCCATCAGCCTGGGTTCGGAACTGATCAGACGGTAGTTTCCGCATGTCAAGTTACATGCCTAATTGCACCTGTACTTGCATTCACCCTGCTCAATCTTCTAGCACATATCTCCCATTGAAAGGTAGCATGCTACGGCATATACCCCCAATCCACTCAGCGTCAGATCCGTTTATGACGTGTCTGAAAACTCGATACTCGCGTTCATTGCTTTCAGTTCCATTTGGAAAGAATGACTTGTCGGGCGGGCTCCGATACACATCTGAGCCCCATAGATGAGCCCCATCCGGCAAGGGTGGGTGTATGCAAGTATGACGCGCGCGATCTGCCGCAGCCTAGCATGTGGGCGTCCCCCAACCCTCCCCAGATCGGTAACCGGCATTATATATATGTGTGTTTATACACTGTGCTCACCACTTAGTCTAGTTAGATCGGAAAGTTAGAAGTTCTCTAGTATTCACCCCGATATATTGACTCTCTATACACACACAAGCAACTACACAAGGCATTGTTGTGCTACCGAACCCCTACTCTTAAATCCCTTCCTCCACGATCATGTTTGGACAGCCATCTGGACCAGAAGTCAGCGTAAAGCTCGACAATCCCGACAAATGCTTCACACAGGGCGATTCCCTGACTGGAACACTCGTGGTAAACAGCGGTAAGCCATTCAGTGTTCAGAGCATCCAGATCAAGCTGCGGTGCGAAGAGTATGCTAAAGTTTGGGTAAATGCTTATCAGAACGGTCACTATGGTATCGAATCAGTAAGGCACTTGGCCCTTGAGAATACACTGTTCCCAACAACGCAAATGAGGAGCAGCTCTCAATCGACTCCAGCATATACTCTGCCGGCTGGAGAACATGAATACCCATTCCAGGTCACTATTCCCATCGATGATAAATCCCCTGAAACCGTGTACGTCGAAGGATCTGATTCCAAGATCAAATGGTACGTAAAAGGCAGTGTTCACCGGGGCGAGGTACTATCGTTGACCAAGCGAGACTACCAACTGTTCGAAATGCGGCCCACATCTGATCTACCTCGTGGTTATTCACAGGATATGACCACATCAACAGCGGAGATCCACATGTGGGCGTTT
Source organism: Starmerella ratchasimensis (assembly GCA_030562965.1). Taxonomy (NCBI): domain Eukaryota; kingdom Fungi; phylum Ascomycota; class Dipodascomycetes; order Dipodascales; family Trichomonascaceae; genus Starmerella; species Starmerella ratchasimensis. The sequence goes on along the minus strand of JAKUAQ010000069.1, from coordinate 27,641 downwards.
ATGCCCGGTTATGCGGCTTGGGTTGCGACCTCATCAGGGAAGTGGAAGTGCCTGATTCCCGGCAATACTCATTACCGCAAGAAAGCTGGTGTGCAGTTGAGTATGGGCGTACCCAGTTCGGGACTTCTACAGGACCCGCACCCGATAAAGGTACAAACAAATCTAAGCTGTGACGATGAGGAACTTCTTTTGGTTAGAAGAGTCGAGTTCAAGTTGAAACAAAAGATCGCCGTTTCGCTTAGGAAAGAATATGCCAAATACACAGATCGAAAAGCATACGATCTCCTCACTCTGGATTCGCTGGACTGGCCATTCAAAATTACCACTCACGAGCTGCAAGAAAGGATGAACAACATTCGGATTACGGGTCGCCTTCCTGGTACTTTTGACACAAGGCATTTCTGGATCGAATACAAACTCGTTTTGGTATTGACGGTGACTAGCCGCGAGAAGCCAAAGGCAGCTGAGAAACTGCGTATTAGTGTCCCAGTTCGCCTCAACAGTTTCAACCCCAAAGATCTCGATCAGGCGGCCCCAGCCATGCTGCCTACTTACCAGCAAGTTTCGGGTGCCGGAGAGTTTAAACCACCCATTGAGAAAGGCGGTGCGCTTTCAGTGGACAAGAAGTCCCCGCCTAAAGATACCCCGAAGTATGAAGAGACTGAGGGCCATTAATTCAACATCTAATGAAGCAACCATGTAATAACGTATTTCTTAAAGACTCGGACAGAGTGCCTATGCTCTTGAGCCACAGCGCTTGTGGTGGCTCAAAGATCCGGCCGCATTGACGCAGACCGACAACGTCGAGCCACGTGGACGCATCCAACCACGAATTTTTCAAATTGTAAACCGAGGCGAGTGCGTTTCTGCGCCAGTTCGGCTTATTGTGGGGTCCGAGGTGGATCGGTGGAGATGTGGTGATATACCGCTGACACGGGCGTAGGGTTGGCATGCCATCCCCCGGGCCGAGCGACGTGAAGGCGGCAGACGAAGGCGAGGGCGACGGCCGCGCGCCGGATATCGCGCCGACGACGGCATTCGTACAGTCGACAGCCGTGTTCAGCCTCGCGGCGTCCAGCGGCATGCGCTACGTGTTCATGGGCGGCGAGGACGGGTTTGTGCGCAAGTACGACTTCGCGGCCAGCGTTTCCGGCGCGGCGCTGCTGACGTCCGGCCAGCGCCACATGATGCCCGACAGCGTGACGAAGGCGGGCGTGCTCTCGGCCGCGTGGGAGAATGAGCAGCTGATGTTCCGCGAGCAGTACAAGGTCGGCCCCGACGGGCAGTACATGCCGATGCTGTCGCCCGTATACAGCCTGGCCGCGCAGCGCGAGGCGCTGTGGGTCGCGTCGGGACTCGAGTCGGGTGACGTGCGTCTCCAGACCACGACGTATGGCGAGATTGGGCAGCCGCTCGGGTACCTGCGGGGCCACACGAAAACAGTGAGCGATCTGCGTCTCAGCTCCACGGAGTCGCATATGGTGAGCGGCAGTTGGGACAAGAGCGTCGTGGTGTGGGATATGGCGGCGGGCGTGGCGCTGCAGAAGCAGCGCGAGCTCAGCAGCCAGGTCTCGTGCGTTGACTGGCGCACGGCGGGCGCGTTCACGCTCGAGCCGTACGACGCGAACGCGGCGGCAGATGACGACGATGAAGATGACGACGACGACAAGAGCCTGTTTGGCTCGGACGGCGACGAGGAGATGCCTGATGCAGCTGACAAGGCCGAGAACGACGAAGAGAAGGAGACTGAGAAGGCTGGGAAAGATGACGCGAATGAGGCTGAAAAGGAAATTGAGAAGGAAACTGAGAAGGAAGATAATCCTGAAGATGTGGAGATGGACGGAAATAGCGAGAAGGAGGAAAACGAGGAAGACGAAGGGAGGGACGAAGAAGAGAAGGACGAAGAAGGTAAGGACGAAGAAGGTAACAAGGAAGAGAGCGACAACGAGGAAAAGAATAATGAAGCGAAAGAATCAAGATCGCCGCCACGATCGCCGCGGTCTCCAAAACACACCCCGAGACACTCACCACTACACACCCCATCACGCTCTCAGACCCAGTCCCCGTCCCAATCCCAGACACGATCTACATCGCCGTCCGTCGCGGCGGCACCCACGTCGTCCGTGTACATGTCAACAACGTTCAATGGACGTACGGAGCTGTGGGACCTGCGCTCTCCCGAGCGCGTGGCGCTGCTGGGCGGCTCGGCCGCGCCGCCGTGGTGCGTCAGCGCGTGCTTCTCGCTGGACGGCGGTCGCCTGTTCGCCGGGCGCCGCAACGCGGCCGTCGAGGAGTGGGACCTGCGCGTCATGTCGCGGCCGGCGCGCACACTGAAGTTCCCGGCCGTCTCGGGGCCCGTGTCGTGCGTCACACCGTTCGACTCGCGCACGCTGCTGTGCGCGTCGTACGACAACATCCGCCTCTACGACCTCGCGACCTCGCGCCGCACGCCGTTCACGATCCTGCCGGGCCACCACGGCGCCATGGTCAGCCGCCTGCTGGTCGACAGCGAGGGACGCTACATCGTCAGCGCCACGGGCGGCCGCGGCTGGACCGAGTCGTCCATCGAGGCGTCGCTGGCCTACGAGGTGGGCTACGTCGAGCCGTAACGTCCGCTGATTGATTAATGTAACATTATTGCACTACACTACATATACACCAAGCTAGTCATAGGACTAGAACAGTACTAGGACAGTACTAGGATAGCACTGGGATAGCACTTGGATTGCACCAGCTTACTGGCACAATTCGTACACTTCTCTGGAATTACAACTCTATGCTTTAATGAAATTTAGAACACTAAGTCCTAAAGTAGCTCTGGTCTCAGACAGTGGCCGGCCCCGCCGGCCGGCGGGTCAGGGTAATGTTAAGGAGTGAAATATGCAGGTGACGCAATTACCTTAGGGCTGGGACGCCCAGTATCGTCAGATCAGCCCGTGATATTTCCGCGACCGGATCGGCTTCCCTAGTAGGTGAAGCAGCGAATAACCAATTTTGAACATGCCCTCGCGACGCCACTTCCCACGCAGCGCGATGCTTGAGCACGCGCGGCGCGGTGACACGCCCAAGAGCGAGCGGAAAGGAAAGATCGTGCCGGGCAGCAGCAGTGCACCCGCCGCCAAGCCGCAGCAGGAGTTCCGCGACAAGCGCCAGGTCGAGCTCGATCTAGCGCGCGTCCCGCTCTCAAAAGCCGGCGTCGCGCGCCTCGGCCAGCGCGTCGGCACCGTGCTGGCGGCCAACCCCGAGCTGCACTACTACCAAGGCTTCCACGACATCGCCATGCATACGCACTCCGAGAAGCAGCTGGAGAACCTGGCGCTGCAGCAGCTGCGCGACTTCATGGCTGAGTCCATGCTGCCGACGCAGCACATTCTGCGTCTCGTGCCGCAACTGCTGCTGGCCGCCGATTCGAACGGCGTGGGCCGCATTTTCGCGACAAAAACCGTCAGCAGCGGCGCCGACGAGAAGAAGCGCGGCAAGGCGGCGGCGGCCGCGGTCGATCCGGCGCTCGAGAACCCCGCGCTGCTCGGCTTCTTCGCGGTGGCGCCGATCGTGACGTTGTTCAGCCACCACATCGACGACTCGCTCGTCATTGCGCCGATCATTCGCAACGTGCTCAAGGAGGGGCTGGCGTACGTCATCTATCTGTACGCGGCGCTGGTGCTCGACTCGTGGCCGACAATCGTGCGCGAACACCTGCAGTCGCGCTCGCGTACCTCACTTGAGCAGGGCAGTACTAATGGCAGTACCAATGGTAGCACGAGTAGTACCAGCAGCAGCAGCAGCAGCACCAGAAGCACTAGCGAAAGCGAGAAGGTGCCGATCGACGAGGAGGAAGTCGAGATCATCGAGGACTTCTTCCCTGTGACGGAGACAGAGGCGCTCGGCGACGAGGCGTTCATGCTGCTGCAGGGCGTGCCGGAGCGCCTTACGCACGCGAACTTCGCGCGTTTGGATGCCCAGGCGCGGCAGCTGCGCCAGCGCGTGCCGCTGCGCTCGCTGCCGGCGTTCAAGGCGGTGTCGCGGCACTCCGTGCTCAAGACGGGCAAGATCACGCGCCGCGCCACAGCGGCCTTCACGTTGACGCAGCTCGACCGCTCGGCGGCAGCCGAGGCGTCAGGAAGCGACGGCGGGCTGCTCGGTGGGCTGCACGTCGGCCGCGTCACGTCGCGGTTCATGGTCATGGCCGTGGCTGTCGGCGCCCTGGCGGTCGGCGTGATGTGGACCACCAGAGAGGCTGCGCATCGATAACATTTGTACATATTTAGCTAATGGATGAAGTAATGATTGAGTGAGTAATTGAAGAATGAGTGAATGGATATATTGGAGTGTAGTGATGGATGAAGTGATGTAGTAATGAATAAAGTAAGGGAATAAATAGGGAAAGGAGGGTACGATAGTGAGTTTAGCGATAGACAATGAGCACGAGTAGAGCAGATCAGCAGCAGTGGATGTGGTTCCGGGGTGGGTTTAGGATGGTAGATTTGGGAAGAGGGTAGCCATGCGGGCCGTAATCCAGAGAGTCAAGCGGGCCAGCGTCTCGGTGGACGGCGAGCTGCTGAGCAGTATCGAGCGCGGCGTGATGGTGCTGATCGGCGTGGGCGTCGAGGACACCGAGGAGGACTGCGCGAAGGTCGCGCGCAAGATCGTTTCGCTGCGTCTGTGGCCGGACGAAACTGGCCAGCAGCAGTGGAAGCGCAGCGTGAGTGATATCGGCGGTAAGGTGCTGTGTGTCTCGCAGTTCACGCTGCTCGGCCGCGTCAACAAGGGCGCGAAGCCGGACTTTCACCAGGCAGCCAAGGGCGAGCATGCGCTGCGTCTCTACCAGCACACACGCACGCTGATCGGCCAGCAGCTCGCAGGCGGCATGGCTAACGTCGGCGACGGGCGCTTCGGCGCAATGATGGATGTCGAGCTCGTCAACGACGGGCCAGTGACGATCGAGTACGACACGAGGTGATGCTCGAGGTGGTGTCCCTGGTGATAATGTGCATATTGGTATGATGTGAGATATATTTACTATCGAGGCGCCATACCAGCAAAACGATCTTTACTAGCCCATTAGCTAGACCAAAACTATAGAGACAAGACTGCAGAATAGGTGATCTAAGAAGACTAAGGCTTAGTTAAAGTGGAGAGCGGGGAAGTTCAAGTAGAAACATCAAATGGAGAAGTTAAGCGGAGAGAACACTATACTAATTCCACCAAAGGGTAATATTTATTCCGGCCGGCCATCTCAATTCCGTATTATTTTCATGTTTCAGATCGCATGCACGCTGCGATATCATAGATTGTGCCTCAATCAGGCAAGCATGACTAATAGCATCGGTAGCTCGGACGGGATGGAACATTAGCCCTAGTGGTATTTTTCCTGCCGACCACAAGCATTGTGACCAAGAGCCGGCTCAAAGTCATTTGCAGAACATTATACCATTTTTTGGAACACGTTCCCGTGTTTTCTAACTCCACAAAAACCCAAATTCTAAACGAAAAAAAATCAACACGGAGCAACCTCTCCTTGCGACCCTAGAGATGAGCCAAGTAAGACCATCTGAACCCAGCAAAGATCCCAAAGTGGACGCTAAAACGGACGACAAGGTCGAAAACGTGGCCGAGGCTAAAGAGGAACGCTACTTCGATGACTTCACGATCTACACCGAGCGCCGCCTGGCGAAACTGCAGATCCGGATCGACAAGAGCCAGCAACTCGAGAAATCGGACCCGAGCGCGTTGAACGAGGACCAGCGCACCCTGCGAGCGTCGTACCCGAAGCTTGTCGGTTCGCAGGAGGAGCTGGGGCGTGTGGAACAGTACTACCGGACGTTCGCGGTGCGTCGCGAGGGGGAAATGCAGGAGGCATTGAAACGCGAGTTTGAGCGCGGCAAGGCCGAGGCGCGGGTCGCCGCCGCCGCGCAGCTGGACATCGTGTCGTCGTTCTTGCGTCTGGCGTCTATGCAGTACGAGAATGCGGGCTTCAGCACCCTGCCGCGCGATGAGAAGGTCGCGATGCTCTCTCTGCTCTCCGAGTTCTACGCTGGCGGCGAGGACGGCGGCCAGGCGATGGCCGCGTTTCTGGAGGGCGGCGACGAGCCTGCGCATACCTCTGGCGTGAGCTACGCGCGGCTGCAGGCCCTGGCACTCGATCCGGCCTCGGGTATGGTCGAGATGGACGAGTATGAGACAAGTTCCGAGGAAGAACCGGTGGAGTACAGTGACGATGATGTGGCTGTGGAGAGCGACGAAGACTCCGATACCAACCGGGACGATGATGACGAGGATGAGGACGAAGAAGACGATGAAGAAGAGGAAGAAGAAGAAGAAGAAGAAGAAGAGGAAGAAGAAGAAGAAGAAGAAGAAGAAGAAGACGAGGAAGAGGACGAGGAAGACACTACTTCTGAAATTCCCAGCACAGAAACCCCCGACGCTACCAATGCCGATGCCAGTGCCGATAGCAGTACCGAGGCTGCTCCGGAAACTGTTGTGGAGGCACCCATCATCCCGAAGGAGGTGCCGAAGATGTCGTACGCATCGATGCTGGCGTCGGACTCCGCCACGCCCACGCCGGTGCTGGCCAAAATGGCCACGTCGATCGGCCACGCGCGCGCAATGTCGCGCGACTCGCCGTGGGGCCTGTCGAAGGTCCTCGCGGCCTCCAACCCATCCCCGGCATCCGTTTCGACACCCAGTTCGCGGCCCTTTTCTACGTCGACCTCCTCATCGGCGTCTCCCACATCGTCGGCAGCATCCCCGGCGTCCACAGCATCCTCCTCCACCGACCGCAGCCCACACAGCTCGATGAGCTACGGCAGTACATCAGACTCAAAGCAGAACGAGGCCACTGATGGCGGGTTCCTGGTGGTGGGTTCGGACCGCAAGAAACGCAAAGGACGCAAACCGGGCGACAAGCCGCTGGGCAGGTAGCAAAATGTAGACTACTAGTTTTTGATTTTTGTCGCATATCTTTCACACTTTGTGGCATACCGCCGAATAACTTACATAAATATTTAGGCCTCCGTAGCCTCGGGCTGGGCCTCCTCCTCGGCCTCAACGGGCGCAGCCTCAGACTCCGCGGCCTTGGCCCGCTTCGAAGCAGGCTCCTCGCTCTCGTCGCGACGCTCGTAGTCGTCCGACCGGCGCTTGTTGCGGTTCTGGCGGTTGTTGCGGCCCTGGTTGCGCTTGTTGCGGATCTCAGCGCTGGCCAGCTCCTTGTACGCGTTGAACTTCGGCTTGCGGCGGCCGTTCGTGCGGTCGGCGAAGTTGTGCTGCTCGCTCTTCATCTCCACGTAAGCCTGCTTGGACATCACGAGCAGACCGTCCTTGGACTCGTCCTTGGCCTCATCCTTGGACTCGTCCTTGGACTCCTCCGCGGCCTCTTTAGGCTCTTCCTTGGCCTCCTCCTTGGCCTCCTCGCTCGCGGTGCCTTTAGGAAGATACTTAGGAGCGGGGCTCTGCTCCACGAAACGCTGCGCGTCCTCGAGGTTGGCGAACTCGGCAAACACAGACTCCTTGAAGGTGCCGTCGTCGGATCGGCGCAGACGGACCTGGTTGAGAGGGCCGAACTGGCCGAAAAACTCCTCAATGTCGAACTGCGACGTCGCAGTCTCGGGGCCGAAGCCCTTGGCGTACACCGTGCGGGCAAAACGGTCCTTGCTCAGCTGGGGGCCGCTCTTGGCGCTCAGCGGTGTCTTGCGGCGCACCTGGCTGCCGTCTTCGCTCACCTCAAGCAGGTTCTCGCTCTTGCGCAGGGCCGCAACGACCTCCTCCGCGGGCTCGAAGCGCTGCATGCGCTTGAACGAGCGGATGGTGTCCAGGCTGATCCAGCCGTCGCTCTTACGGGTTTCCGTCCACAAGAAGCGGTCATAAGGCAGGTTGTTGTCGCTGAAGTAGAATTCGACCTGTTTCAGAATCTCGCCATGGTCACTCGACTTGGGGAGCTGAGTAGCATCGCTCTTCACGTTGGATTCAGCCATTCTGATCTAGACACAGCGATTTGTTTGGCTTTGGCGTCAGGATTTGGGCAAAAATAATTTTTCACCCAGCTCCCATGCACGCTCCCACAAGGGCTGCAGCCTTAAGGCACACCGCTGATATGCCGGCCCTAACGATGCAATACATTCCTCAAGCCATTCCATGCCATAAGCCGATCTATAGCATCAAGCCATTATAACTACCCACCTCCAGACCCGTTTCGTCTCCGCACTCCTGATCCTGACCTAAATGTAACCCAGCATGACCTAAAAGTCCCAAGAAGAAGCAAGGTCGGGCAGATCATGCCTAAATAGGTACCGCGGATGTCTTTTCTGCGCTATAACAACCATTCCTGGCGGGCCTAGCCGCATGCCACCAGCAACATCTACAGGCGCCTCTACGCCGGATCAGCAAAATAATAACGGGTAGGCGTCCTTGATTAAAAATTGATTATTTATAAAACTATTCAAATTGCGCATTTTTGGATATAAAATTTATCTCTATGTCTTGCCTGATCTATCTGTCCGATCTGCGTAATTGGGCTGAGCTAGCCGCCGGCTGCTGCTGCTCTCTGGGCCGGCATTTCCCAGAAGCGTGACCTAAAAGCATGACTGACTTTTTTTCGGTTGTTGGGCTTATCTCACAGAACCCCCATTCCTCTGATCTGCTGCTGCTGCTGCCGCTGCTGCTACGGGCGAGGGTAATGGATCAACCGTTACAACTCCAAAGCTGCGTTTTACACCAGGCCCCGCCCTTCTTTTGCCGCAGGGCCAGTAGATACCTGCCCTGGCTTACCATCCGTGCATGTTTTTTTGTCTACGCTAGCTCCGCGGCAACAAATCACGCACCGCGCACATTAAAAAAAACACCGCAGAGGCGAGAATATACCAAACTGTCAGATAAGGCGATCCTTTGCATAAATGTTCCCAAAATATATGGGCCTCCACCTTTCTCCAAACATATTCCAGACTACAATCGGGTAGACATTGCCGATCTGCTGTGAAACGACATTAAGCACACTGAACCCTCATTCCACATACCCTGTACACGAATCCGGCAAGCGTCACGCACATCCCAGGAAAAGCACAGCGTGCCCAACCTCGCAGGAACCCAACCACAGTGCCGCAGGGACCGTTAGCCTAGCTACCAACCTGACCCAGCCCGGATCGAACTCTTTCCACCTCCCTAAACTCTGGCTAGAGAGTGCTTTCGACCTTAATTGAACTGATAACAGCGGTCAGGCACGATTTTGCCGGAGTACAAATCCCGGAGTATATATCCAGTGGTCCGCAACTGCTTATAACCAGCTTTTCGAAACCAGCGCAATACCCCACGGCGCAATACCTGTCACACCTGGTTAAAGGTCAGCCCCACTAGCACCCATTGATGGACGACCGCAGACCCGACAAGGGTGTTGGCGGTGCGCCGAATGGCTACACCATGAACGGCCAGACCATGAGCGGCCAATTTAATCCCGGCAACACGACGTACGGCGCTCCCGTGCGCAGTGCGGCATCCAGCAGCTACGAGGACCCGCGCCGCGGCAGCTTTATCCCCATTGCCTCGCGCCCTACGAGCCCCGCGAGCCCCAATTTCCTCGCCCCGCCCAGTGCCGGCAGTGCCGTTGGTAGTGCCGTTGGCAGCGCAGTAGGCAGCAGCCGCAGCTCTGTCGTTGACGTTGACGGCGGCGAGACGAGCCCTGGCGAGCGTCCCGCGAACAAGCGCGGCCGCAGCCTGTTTGGGCGCCAGAACCAGCGACCGCGCGTGGGCCGCAAGACCTCGGCGCTGCCGAGCGCCGGATCGGCGACGACGCACGCCGTGGGCGCGCAAGGCGACCGCATCCAGATCCAGCCCGCCGAGAACATGCCGTACAACACGATCACGCGCCTGGCGCAGCGCACGCAGAACAACCTGCAGCTGTGGTACCTGCGGAGCCGCCACGCCGTGGCCGGCCGCCGGCGCTCTGAGCTCGACAAGGTGCGCGAGATGCAGCGCAGCGAGCTGCTGTTCGGCCAGGTGTTCGCGGTGACGCCGATGGTGCTGCTGACGGCGTCGTCGCTGCAGGCCGAGGACGCGCACGAGAAGAAGGTGCCCGTGGTGCTGCAGCAGCTGCAGATTCGCGTGACGCAGGAGAACGCGAAGCACTACCGCAATCTCGTGCGCATCCACCTCGAGTACGGCGCCGGCCTCGGCCTCGTGCAGTGGGAGATCGTGCGCGGCTACCGCGACTTCTTCTACCTGCGCACGAAGCTGAAGTCGCAGATCAAGCGCTCGCGCACGAAGCGGGTGAAGCTGCCGAAGCTGCCGCGGCCTAAAGCCTTCGGCCTCAAGGAGTACAAAGGCAAGGATAAGGTGTCGGGCGCCGGCAGCGACAGCGAGTTCGCGAGCGACAGCGACGACGACGACGATGAGAGCAGCGGCGACGAGTTCGTCGACGACGAGGAGGTCGACCCTCTCGACGGCAGCGCGCTCGTCGGCGCGAACCAGGCCGCCGTGCCCGGTTACCAGGTCATCGGGGAGGGCCAGACGGTCAACCCCGTGGCGGAGAGCTCGTACGAGCGCGGCGCCCTGTCGAACGTGCTTGCGCGTGGCTCTGCTGCTGGCCCTGCTGCTGCTTCTGCTTCTGGCGGCGGCAGGGGCAGCGGCGGCGGCCGCACCGAAGAGATCGACGACCCCTCGCAGGACCGCAGCTTCCTCCAATCCGCCGAGGAATACTCGCAGAACGTCGGCGCCGACGACTACGAGGACGCGCCTGACCACCTGACGGAGCTGCGGCCGCCGCCGACTAACCTTAATAACGAGCGGCCGCCACACTTCCGCAACCCCAGCAGCACGCGGCAGCGCAGCACGCGCGGCAGCGCGCGTGGCAGCATGCGCAGCGCCCGCGGCAGCTCGCGCGAGCCGCTGACGGCTGAGCAGCAGGCGACGGACGACTCGCTGAGCTCGTACGCCAAGGCGATCGAGGAGTGGCTCACGCGGATCAAGGAGATCTACGCTCTGCGCCAGGACTCGAACCGGCTGATGAAGTTCCTGGAGCTCAGCCACCTCAGCCTCAAGCTCAGCGCGGAGTACAGCTTCCACGGCAAAGAGGGCACGCTGATTGTGCGCTCGCTGGCCAGCGACATGGGCTGGCGCGTGAGCCACTACCACCCGCGCGACCTTCCACGCATGATCGAGCGCCACACGAAGAAGTGGGTGCTTGTGAAGGACTCGTTCGTGGTGATTGTGGACAACATCTACAGCACGCGCATCCGCGAGGTGTTTTTGGTGGACCCGCACTTCACCATAAAGCACATCAAGGAGGAGTTCGACGCGAACGACCAGTACGCGGACGAGACGGACCCGCGGCTCGCCGAGGTGCAAGAGGAGGAGACGCAGCGGCAGCTGCAGGCCGTGGACGGGCTGAGCACCGGCCGCCGGCCGCACCACACGCATGAGCGCAGCCGCAGCAGCAACAACGCGGCGTCGCAGAACGCGGCGCAGGGGCTCAAGGTCGTGCGCCGCCACGGCAACCAGGCGCTTCACCACGGCAGCGAGGCGCTGAACAGCGGCGCGCTGGGCCCGATCGAGCTGCGCAGCGAGGCCAAGTCGGTGTTCCTGCACCTGCAGAACAACTCGCGCGAGATCAAGCTCGCCGCGATGAACCCGCGCGACCTGCGCCGCTGGCAGGCCAGCATCCTGCAGATGAAGTCTCAGACGCCGTGGGCCGAGCGGCACCGCTTCGGCTCGTTCGCGCCGGTGCGCAAGCAGGTGTTCGGCCAGTGGTTCGTGGACGGCCGCGACTACTTCTGGGTGCTCAGCGAGGCGCTCGAGAACGCGAAAGACACGATCTTCATTCTGGACTGGTGGCTGAGCCCCGAGGTCTACCTGCGCCGCCCGCCAGAGGGCAACCAGCGCTGGCGCCTGGACCGCGTGCTGAAGCGCAAGGCGCAGCAAGGCGTGAAGATCTACGTCATTGTCTACCGCAACGTCGGCCCCGCCGTCCCGATCGACTCGATGTGGACGAAACACTCGCTGCTCGACCTGCACGAGAATATCCACGTGATGCGCTCGCCGCACCAGCTGTCGAACAAGAGCTCGCTGTTCTGGGCGCACCACGAGAAGCTGTGCGTCATCGACAACACCGTGGCGTTCAACGGCGGCATCGACCTGTGCTTCGGGCGCTGGGACACGTGGCAGCACACGCTTACGGACGACGCGCCGGCGCCGTTCCTACCGCAGGACCCGACGCTCGCCGAGTGGCAGGCAAAGCGCACGCAGCTGTTTCCGGGCAAGGACTACTCGAACGCGCGCGTGAAGGACTTCTACGACCTCAACAAGCCGTTCGACGACATGTACGACCGCAACAACGTGCCGCGCATGCCGTGGCACGACATCCACCAGATGGTGCTCGGCCAGCCGGCGCGCGACTTCGCGCGCCACTTCGTGCAGCGCTGGAACTACGTGCTGCGCCAGAAGGTGCCGTCGCGGCCCACGCCGCTGCTGCTGCCCCCCGCCGACTTCTCGCAGGACGACCTTGAGCGCCTGCAGCTTACAGGCACGTGCGAGTACCAGGTCTTGCGTTCGTCGGGCGAGTGGTCGCTTGGCCTCAAGCAGCACGAGCAGAGCATTCAGAATGCGTACCTGCAGCTGATCGAGGAGAGCGAGCACCTCGTGTACATCGAGAACCAGTTCTTCGTGACGAGCACGGAGGTCGACGGCGTGATGATCGAGAACCAGATCGGCAACGCGCTTGTGCAGCGCATTGTGCGCGCGCACGAGAACGGCGAGGACTGGCGCGCGTTCATTCTGATTCCGCTGATGCCCGGCTTCGAGGCGGAGGTCGACTCCGACAAGGCCGGCAGCGTGCGTGTGATCTGCCAGTGCCAGTTCAACTCGATCTCGCGCGGCCCGCACTCGATCTTCTACCGCCTGGAGAGCATGGGCATCCGCCCGGACCAGTACATCAGCTTCTTCAGTTTGCGCAAGTGGGGCAAGTTCAGCGACACGCCGGACTCGCCGAACGACGGGCGCATCTCGACGGAGCTGCTGTACATCCACGCGAAGTGCATGGTCGTCGATGACCGCGTCGCGATCATCGGCAGCGCGAACATCAACGAGCGCTCGATGCGCGGCCTGCGCGACTCCGAGGTTGCTGTGTGCGTGCGCGACACGAAGGTCGTGAACTCGCGCATGGCGGGCAAGCCGTGGAAGGCCGGCAAGTTCGCGCACTCGCTGCGCGTGCGTCTGATGCGCGAGCACCTCGGCGTGGATCTCGACAAGCTCGAGATCATCGAGCGCTGCCTCGACTCGCTGGACGCCGCCGTCAAGCTGCGGCTGCAGGGCGAGCAGAAGAGCGCCGAGTACCACCCGCAGCCGGCGCACGCGCGCCCGCAGCACCACAGCCATCATAGCCACCACGGCCACCACGGCCATGGCCACGGGCACAGCGGCGGCAGCGTGCACAGCGGTGCCGGCGGGTCTGGTGCCGGCGCGGGCGCGACGGTGGCGCCGAACGGCGTGCTGGAGGACGCGGACACGTTCCCCTCGTGGCTGTACCCGGACATGCACTCGTTCAACTGGTACGGCGGCACGTCGCTGAACCGCGGCGTGCGCGACTTCAAGAAGTTCAGCTCGGACGGGCGCGTGCAGAAGAACAGCGACCACCAGGCGGACGTGCTGGGCACCGGCGAGAACACGGACCACTGGGACACGCGCGAGAAGACGCAGCAGTCGGAGTCGCAGGACCGGCGGTTCCGCGCGGCGGAGTTCGACATCAACATGGAGAACGAGGCCAAGGCGCTCATGCAGCGCCTGCTGCGCGACCCGAGCATCCGCAGCCGCGACCAGTTCAAGCGCGAGTTCTACACGCAGTTCACAAAGATCGACATCATGCGCCCGCTCAAGCGCGCCGCAGACCTGCCGATGCCCCACACGGACGAGGAGGGCCTGCGCGCCGTGAACAACGAGAGCATTCCCATCGACCCCTGGCAGTTCGACGACCCGCTCGAGGACCGTTTCCTCAACGACCGCTGGATGGCGGTGGCCGAGCGCAACACGCTGATCTTCCGCCTCGTGTTCCGGTGCCAGCCGGACGACGAGGTCGAGACGTGGAAGGACTACAAGCACTTCGCCGGCCACCTCGAGCGGTTCTACGAGAAGCAGCGCGAGGATGGCGGCCCGGCGAACCTGCGCAAGCAGGGCCACCACGAGCCGGACCGCATCGACAAGTACGTGCTGGGCGGCTCGATAAAGCGCCCTGACCCGGAGACGCTGCGCCAGAACATCATGAAGGCGAGCAGCGCGGACTACTACCACTCCGTGCTCGAGGAGCAGCGCAATCCGGAGAACCGGCACCGGCACCACCTGCGCCACAGCGCCAGCCAGGACGACGACGAGAAGAAGCGCAAGCACATCCACGCCGGCCGCCTGCCGATCACGTTCGAGCGCGGCGCGTCGCGCGAGAAGATCCACAGCCACCCCGAGCTGTACCGCGGCGCCGAGCGGCTGAAGGACGCGACGCAGCAGCGCCTGCGCTCGCAGTTCGACCGCATGCGCTCGCACAAGGACGCCGAGGCCGCTGCGGCTGGCGCCACGACACCGGGCGTTGCGGCTGCCAGCGGCGGCGACGCGGCCCACGGCGGCGCTGCCACGGGCGACGACGTGCAGGACTACTTCAGCCCGCGCGGCACGCTCAACGGCGGCTCCGAGTTCGGCGACGCGCCGGACCCGGCCGAGGTCGTGGTGGACGGCGCCACGGGTAAGGAGCTCGGCCACCCCGGTGGAGACCTGCGTCCCGAGGGGTCGAACACGCTAATTGTGGACGGGCGCGAAGGCTCGCCGAACATCCTGGTGGCCGACCACGTCAACGGCCAGGCGAACGGCCACGCCAACGGCCACGCCAACGGCCAGGCGAACGGCGCTGCGGACGGCTACGTTGACGGCGTTGTGAACGGCGGTGCGCCGAACCACGCGGATCCCCACTCGAAGATCGCGAAGGCGGCCGCGCACCAGTCGGCAGAGGACACGCACGGCGACTTCCACGGCAAACACCCCGTGGGCGGCATTGCCAAGGGCGACGCGAATCTGCACGCGGCGGCAGATCCTGCGGGCGGCATGGTGTTCCCGAGCATCAACGGCGAGTCCCAGGTGAACCCCGACGGGTCGATGGCGACGACGAACAACGCGCGCCTCAAGCCGTCGGTCTCGACGGCGTCGTCGCGCCGCGCACACACGATCAGCGGCAGTACCAAGCCGGCGCGCAAGTGGGGTCACTTCGAGCACGTTCTGGACGCGCAGGTGGCCGAGGACATGCTGCAGGGCATTACGGGCCACCTGGTGATTTTCCCCACGGAGTGGCTGAACCGCGAGCTCGACTCGGGCAACTGGAACTTCCAGCTCGACCGTATTGCGCCGCTGGAGATCTTCGATTGATCAATCCTATAATACCTATACTCTTAATACTAAACTCTTAATATAATACTTTTAATATAATACTTTTAGGATAATACATTTATCATACCATGGTGGGAAATAACACCAGTATAGGTAGAGAAATAGATATACTGGTTGACGGTTGGCCGTCTACTGAACCACCATAGATAAGCCTGATGCACCTGATGCTCCTGATTTCCTGAGACTTCCTGATGCTCCTGGTGCTCTCTTGGGGCGGCAGACGTCGGTGGACCACTTTAGCGAAACTTCAGATAAAATTATTTAACTCACTGTATGTGTCTAATCACTTTTGGGTACCGACCTAATTTCAGCCCGGCCTAACTAATTTCTAAAGGCAGCGAGTGAGACCACCAGCCCGATCCCAGTAATTTCGCACCGTCCTAAAATCAACTAATGTCCCAACTGCCTTATTTATTTCTTCTCTCCATGAGGCGCCCCCTGGCCCCGCGCCCCAGCACGCAGCCCCAGCACGCAGACGAGCCCGCTGCCCAGACCACCCGACGTGCCCCACCCTAGGCCCGCCCGACGCCATCCCAAACACCGCCTAAACCACGCACGTCTACATAACCAACCGCCATCCCAAACACCGGACCTTGAGACCCGAGCGATGGACGAGAGCGGGCTAGCGCAGGTGAGCGCGGCGCTGCACACCGTGCACAATCCCGCGTCCGCGTCGGCACAGCGCCACGAGGCGCAGGCGTTCCTCGAGCCGCTCAAGACGCGCCCGGACGCCGCGCTGCTCGGCTGGCGCCTCGCGGCGCGCCCGGCGCGGCCGGACGCCGCGCCCGACAACTACGAGCGCCACTTTGGCCTTGCGCTGCTCGAAGGCGCCGTCGCGTACCAGTTCGCCGCCATGGACGCGCCGCAGCGCCGCGCCGTGCGCGACTGGATCGTCCAGCTTGCGGGCGGCCTTGAGCAGCGCGACCCGCACTTCATCCGCGAGAAGGTCGCGTACCTCTGGGTCGCCGTCGCGAAACGCGTCTGGGGCATCGACGAGGACCTCGGGGACGCGCCCAGCCCCACGGGCAACGACATGCCCGGCGGCGGCGGCCCGGCCGCGCACGGCGCCGCGGACGGCGACGGCTGGGCGCATATGGACACGCAGCTGCTGGAGATGTGGGTCGGCGGCCACGCCGCGCAGCAGGAGCTCGTGCTCAGCGTCCTGCGCAACCTGTTCGAGGACGTGTACCTGCTGGACGACGCCGTGGCTGCGCGGCGCGCCGGCGTGCTGAGCGCCCAGACCATCGAGATCGTGGCGTCGCGCGCCGATATTGGCGAGATGTACGCGGCGCGGGCCCCGCAGCTCGAGCGGCTGCGCTCGTCGCCGGCCTACTCGCCCGCCATGCCGCCGCCCGAAATCCCGGACAGCAACAACAACAACAGCAACAACAACAACGCCGCGAGCGCCGAGAATGGCGGCCGAACAAGTAGCACCGACTTCGGCGAGGACGTTGCGCAGCGCGGCTGGCTGCGGCGCTGGGTGGACGCGGTGGGCTCGGCGGACGAGCGCGTGCTGGTGCGGCTGATCGAGACGATCAAGGCGACGCTGAAGTGGGTGCCGGTGCCGACGATTCTGTCGAGCGACGTGCTGGGCGTGCTCGTGCAGGGCGTCAAGCACCGAAACGTGCAGGTGCGCGCGCTGAGCTGCGACGCGCTGCATATTCTTGTGAACACGCGCACGTTCTCGGACGCGCAGTCGTTCACGGCGGTGGTCGGCACGATCTTCCGTCCGGACGGCGTCGCGTGGCTGCAGGAGGTGTACGCGGCGACGCACGCGCGCACGGCCGGCCCCGACGAGCCGGCGGACGACATGGAGTACGTGTTTGCGAAGAAGTTTGTGGAGCTGATCACGAGCCTCGGCGACTTCATCGAGAACTCCAAGCTGCCGCCGCTGCCCGACGACGCGGACCTGCGCGGCTACTTCAAGCTGATGCTCGAGATCTGCCGCCACCCGAGTCTCATGGTCTCCGGCCTCGTGCTGCAGTTCTGGTGCTCCGTGCTGCGCGTCGAGAAGCTCGCGCGCAAGTCGGACGTCGAGGTGCTGTTCCCGCCGCTGCTGAGCATCGCCGCCGAGCGCTGCATCAGCTACGAGGACCTGCCTGGCGACCACCTCAGCTGCCAGTACATGGACATGGACTTCGACGCGACGAGCGAGAAGAAGCATTTCAGCAAGTCGTACCAGCGGTACATGGAGGACGTGCTGCGGCTGATCGTGTGCCGGATCCCCGTGGACGGCATGCAGTTCCTGCACGAAGGTATGATTGCGTACTTCCAGACGCCGGACGGGTGGCAGACGATGAACGCGGAGCTGGCGGACCATAGCACGCCGGCGTTTGTGCTGGGCAGCGCGCAGCTGCTGATTGTGGAGTCGGCGATCCGCGGCGTGTCGCGCTGGCAGCTGTGGGCGACGCCGGAGGAGCGCGCGGAGAGCAGCGCGCGCGTGCTGGGCTTCATTGCGCTGTGGGCCGAGGAGATGCTGGCGCTGCGCGTCGTGGACCTCGTGCTGCAGCGCCGCGTCGTCGAGTGTCTCGTGCAGTTCGCGCCGCTGCTGCGCGACAACGACGACGGCCTGCTGCTCAAGATTCTCGAGCGGGTTCTCGAGAGCTGCACGCACGATATGCCGCCCGAGACGCCGGAGTACGACGTGGTGCGCGAGAAGGTGACCGAGCTGCGCATGGCCAGCGGCACGGAGCTCAACCGCCTCGCGTACATGGTGCCCGAGTCGCTGGCGAAGCTGTACGACGACCTGGAGCGCGTGATCGGCGACCTGGTGGTGGCGAAGCAGATCCGCGAGCACGAGAGCGTGAGCTTCAAGAGCTTTCTGCTGGTGGTGTCGCAGCGCTCGTCGATGCCTCACAAGGCGGAGAAGTTCTCGACGATCGTGGACCCCGTGTTGGCGTCGTGGACGGACGAGACGACGATGAAGGGGCTGACGGACCTCGAGTGGTTCATGGAGCGCGTGGGCGTCGTGCAGATCGACCAGTACTTCCGGCAGCGCGGCATCACGGCGGCGACGAACCTGCTGGAGGCGCCGATGGACGACGCGGGCCGCGCGCTGAAGGCGGAGCTGAAGCAGAAGTGGCAGGCGATCTTTCCGATCCGGCCGTCGCGCATCTTCATCCAGTACACGATCGAGCGCCTCGACCACCGCTCGGACGAGTACCGGCACCTTCTTGCGCTGTGGAAGCCGCGGATCCAGGCGATCCTGCCGCACATCTTGCAGCTGATCACGCAGATCATGGCGTACCACAACCCTGCGAACTGGACACAGCTGCCGGCCGAGGTGCAGACGTTTGTGCGCACGAGCTGCACGGAGCGGTTCTGGCAGGTCGGCATCTCGATGCAGACGAAGGACGAGTTCGAGTCGGCGAACCAGGCCGCGTCGCGCACGCTGCGCGACTTCGCGGACTCCGTGGGCCACATCGTGCGCTACACGCGCGAGTACACGTTCCTCACGCTCGGCAGCATCTCGCAGCTCGAGGAGACGATGTACGAGATTCCCGGCATCGGCGCGCGCCTGTGCGAGGCGCTGGCGTCCACGACCGCCGGCATCACGAGCCACGCCTGGCGCCACATGATCTCGCTCACCGTGCGCAACGTCGTGCGCAACTGCCCGCTGCCGTACATCGCGTCGTTCCTCACGGAGTTCTTGCCGCCGTTCCTCGCCACCATCAACAAGGTCCTTGTCGAGATGTGGACGCGCCAGGAGGCCTCGGGGTTCCAGCTCGAGGAAGAGGGCGCGAACAACGACGACCTGAGCGAGGAGATGATGGAGGAGCACCTGCTGCGGCAGCTGACGGCGATCGTCGACCGGCTGCTGATCGACCTTGTGGGCCAGTCGACGGCCCGCACGGAGCCGTCGCTGGGCGGTAGCGCGAACACGACGGCCGGCGACGACGAGGACGCAGCGGCCCGGCAGCGCGCGCGCGTGCGGCAGGTGTGTCGCAACACGCCGGTGATTCTCGTGGAGGTGCTGCTGCTGGCCAAGAACGTGATGGTGTTCAAGGACAGCCGGTGCTGCTTCAACACGTGTCTCATTGTGCGGCACCTGCTTGCCGGCCCGCCGATCGAGATCCTCGACGAGATCGCGCCGGTGCTCGTGACGGAGATCATGCCGGCGTGTCTGCGCGTGCTGGCCGACGCGTACTTTGCGGAGTCGCACGTCGAGGCGGGCACGATCCTGACGCTGATCTTCGCGCAGCTGCCGGCCACCAGCCCGTCGCCGATGCAGCAGCTCGCGGCGCTGCTCGGCGGCCTCGCGCCGCCGCAGCGGCTCCACGAGTTCGGCGCCGCCATGGACGCCGCGCGCTCGCTGCGCCAGCAGCGCGGCATCTTCATGGACTTCCTCGCGCAGTGCCGCGTGCTCGAGCTCGACCAGCAGGCCCGCAACCGTACGAAAAAGCGCGCGGAGCAGCAGCCGCGCCTCAGCATGCGCAACCAGCCGGAGGACCACCTCGACTCGCTCGCAATGACCAGCATGTTCGGGCAGTCGTAAGTTTTGTATGTATTTACGTACCGCATCTATTGGACCCAGAAGGCCGAACGTAGAAAGATCATTATCCCCGGAGTGAGATCTGAATGCTCACAGCGAGAGGTTAAGAAAGAGAGTGGACAAAGAGGGGACACAAGAGGACTTACAAGAGAGGCCACAATAGAGAGGCCAGGCTAAACTATTGAATTTTGTATTGTCCAGTTCACGATCCCTTGGGCGGTCCTTGAACATTGTGAACATAAAGATCAACTTATAGATTAAATATTTAGTAAGGCACAACCGGCTATCGCAGCTTCTACAAACTCTTCGTTACTCCGTGCCAGGCAACTGCACCTCCAGCACAACTCTCCCCACGCTGCCCTTCTCCAGCACCTCCTCATACCTGATTCCGCGTGCGTCCAGCGCCGCCGCGAACTCGACCACGCCTCCGCCCACGCCGAAGTAGACGCGTTTCGCCGCCACGAGCGCGCGGTTGGCCGCGCTGCCACGCAGCGCTGCCGCCAGGACGTCGGTGAACGGCGCGATCGCCGCCGGCGCGTAGACCGTCTCGCTGGCCAGCACGAGGCGGAAGTCGGCGCCCACAAGCGCGCTGAACTCCGGCGACCACGCGCCGCCCACGAACACGAGCTCGACGCCGCGCCGCGCCAGATCGGCGCCCATCTCCGCGATCAGCTCAGCACTCAGCACGAGCTCGCCGTGCGGCTCGGCCACGAGCTCGTGCTGGGTGGCCGCGAGCCACGCCAGCACGGCGTTCGGCATCGTCAGCAGCCGCAGCACGGCCGCGTTGTAGTCCGCGAACACAAACCGCCCGCCGTGGCCTGCTGCCAGGCGCTGCCTCAAGACGTGGCAGATCGGTGCCGCCGCGCCACAGCCGAGCTCCATCACGTCACCACCACTGTCACTGGTAGTGGTTTCGCGGCCCAGCACCTCGAGAAGGTCGCCGGTCCCTTCCCAGACCTTCAGTCCGCCCTCGTAGACATTCGTGCGCACGTCCTCGGTGCCCTGCAGCAGCAGCGCCTCCTCCTCGCTCGGGTTCTCGGCCGCCATGAGCTCGTAGCGCACGTCAAACAGGTCGCGCCGCGGCAGGCCGCCGGCGTCGCGCGTGTACGAGATCCGTGGTGCGCGCTCGGCCAGCGCGCTCAAGGGATAGACGTACGGCGCGACCAGCGCGGCCGCAGCCTCGGGCGCCGCTTCAGCGGCACCTCCTTCCTGCGCGAAGTCGAATTTGAACATACCTACGCACTAGAAACCCCTAGATCAATTGGATCAAGTGGATCAAGCGGATCAAGTGGTCACTAGGGTGTCACTACTGAGACTAGGATCGCTGAGTAGCTGAACCACTGGGAACTGCGCAGCTAGACCAACTGAAGAGTAGAACTTTAGCACGCTCTAACTAGCCAACCTGATGGTTGTTGACGTTCTCTTCACAGATCTGCAGGTTTGATCTGCAGGTTTGATCTGGGTACGGCAATGGCTTGGAGGGCACGCGGGCTGGGCTAGGCGGTTACAGAGATGGCGAACGTCGTGGATCTCGACGAGTACCTCAGCCCGACGTTCAGCGCGGCGGCGGCGGCGAACCGGCTGCTGCGCGAGACGTCGACGCCGCAGGACACGCGGCTGGACGCCAGCGCGGCGCTCACGCGCGTGCGCTACGACGTCGCGGAGATCGACGCACGGGCCGCTTCGCGCTGCCGTGGCAGCGTCGCCGAGCTGCTCGCCCACACCGGCCGCGCCCGCGCGCTCGCCAGCCGCGTCGACGCGCTGCGTACGCCCGTCGACGACGTCGCGCACGCCTCCGCGAAGCTCGACCGCGACTTCCTCTCGCCGTTCCACCGCGCCGAGGACCTCCACGCCGCCGCGCTGCGCCTCCACGCCGCCACGCGCCTCGCCCGCGGCCTGCAGCACTACCTCCAGCTCGCGCTGCAGGCGCAGAGCGAGGACTACCGCCGAAGAGAGACAGGCACTGGTGGAGCGGGCAGCACGGGCAGTGGCAGCAGTGCCGGCGGTTTCGGATCGGGCGCAGCGGCGGGCACGTTTGGCGGCTCCGGCCTCGATGAAGGGCCCGGTGCGGCGATGCTGCGCAACGCATACGCTTTGCGCACGCTACGGCGGCTCGTGGCGGAGCAGCCGGCGCTCGCCGACGTCGCGGCCGTGCAGCAGTTCGAGCGGCGCGTGCCGGCGCTGCGCACGGCGGTGCTGGACGCCGCCGGCGCACAGATCCGCGGCTACGCGGGTGTGGGGCTCGCGCAGGTGCGGCTCGCAGCCATGGCCGTCCTGGCGCTGAGCCCCGCGGCTAGCCCGGCGGCCGAGCTGCAGCAGCTCGTGGCGAGCCACGTGCGCGCGCTCGTCGGCAACTCCGTGCTGCAGCTCACGCGCGCGAGCAACTCGCCGCTCGATGTGCTCGAGGCGTTCGCGGACGTTCGGCGGCGCAGCGACGTCGCCGACGAGCTCACGGCGCTGGCAGAGCAGCTCGCCGGCCGTGCAGGCAGTGCCACAGGCAGTGCCGCAGGAAGCGGCGCCGGCAGCGCCGCAGGCAGTACCGAGGGTGCCTCTAATACTACCAACAGCAGTGCTAACCGCGTCTCTACACCCATCAATACCACCAAAACTGCCCCAGGCACCCCTAACACTACGCCCAACACTACGCCCAACACCACAGCCCCCACATTCATCGCGCTCCTCACGACGCAGCTCGAGCAGAAACTCAAAACCATGACCGTCACGAATCAGGCCGCGATCCGCGCCATGGCCGCCAACAAAGACACGTTTCTCGCGCACGCGCCGGGCGGCGTCCGCGACGTCCTCGTGTGGTACCTCGACAAGCGGAAGTAGCTATATATTCTATGTGCATTAAGTCGTCCTCACCGCTTTCCCACCGCGTACGGACGCTTGTTCTCGGGCCGTCGCTGGAACGGGCGCGGCTTGCGGGGCTGCTCGGTTCTGGGCAGCGCCGATCTGGGCAGCGCCTGGCGCGGCGCGTGTCGCCGCTGCGTGGCCGCCTTGCGCTCGGCCTCGAGGCGCTCGTGCCGCGCCTTGCGGTTCAGCCGCGTCTGCTTGCCGGGGCGGGCGCGGCGCCGCGGCGCGACGTAGCCGGCATTGATGTCCGGTGCTGCGGGCCGCCGGGCGCTGCGGGCCTGCCAGAACAGCGCCTCGGCGAGCACGGCGTCGCCGGACACCGCGGCCGCCGCAAACGTCGCCCGCGTCTGCGCGCTCGGCGCAAACGTGTAGAATTCCACGGACCGCCCGATCCACTCGGGCTCCTCGGGCTGCGCCAGGCTCACGACCGTGGGGGCGGCGCCGGCGAACAGCTGGAACTCCATGCCTGCATCCTCGTTCCTGCTGGCGCCGCTCGGCTCCTCAATGGCGTGGCTCGCCGTATCTGCATCGTCTCCACTCTCATTAGCCGTTTCGGGCCCCACATTGTCGACCTCGATAAAATTGAACATCGCAGCATTCATATACGACGCATTTCCGTCCAACGGCGCATCCTCGTCGGACGATCCGCCGGAATCGTCTCCGAAGAGGTCTTTGCGCGAGATCTTCGTGCCGTCCATCGCCGAAATTTCACCGGTTAGGGCCAGTCAAGTAGATAAGCTAGATCTATGTATGGAGGATGAGGGAAGCGTGCTATGCCATCCCGAACTAAAGCAACATATTTGTGTGAGTATTAGTAGTAGATATTTTTTTTCGAATGCCACGTTGGGTGATTCTATTGGTGCCCATGAAGGTTCCTTGGGGCGATGCTCCTTAGGGGGCGCTTGGGGGTGCTCTTTGGGGTGCCCTCGGGATGCCGTGCATATTTCGTTGGGGATGCAGCCAAGCGATTCCCTTCGCCCAGTATGTCCAAAAATTAATTATATTATATTCATACATTCATAGATCGACGGTCGAGGCTCAAGCGAAGCCAGGATATCCGGATCAGGACAAACCTAACCGGGCGCCATAGATCGAGTGATTAATCCATCAGGCACCCAGGAGCAGTCTGGTTCGCCAATGCGTTCGATTAGGTTAATTAACATTCAATACCAAGGGATACGAGTGATTGGATAGGGAGATCGGAGGCTCTTTGTGCGCTTATACGACGCGGTGTCGCTTGAGGCAACCAGTAGGCTCGCCGTGCCACAACACTATTTGGCCCAGTATCACGGTGCGCCAATCTAATCAGCTTCGGGAGGATTATGAACGCCTGCATTCCATCCGATCTGGACCTGACCCGAAAGAGCGTATCTGGTGCACAGACTCTACCGAGTGGTCGATTTAATTGATGAAAGAACGAATCTCAATAAACTATTTAGTCAATATCTAAATACTGGTTAAGCATTGATCTATTTACACTATCGTGCATGCCAATCATCGCGCCATCTTTGCGCAACCATCGCAGTGGGCTCCTGACCGTTAGGGAGCGGGCATATGGACCCTAATCCAGAGAACCCACTCAATAGGGGACGACGCGCAGCCCCTGTGATCATGTGGCCCATAGAATATAATTCCGTGGTTAGAGGAGTTCTCGCTTCGAACTCGAGACGAGCGAATTGAGAACAGATCTGCATATCTCCGTTTCTATTGGAGGCGATTAATTGCGCATGGAACGATCTTCGGAAGCACAAGTATACTAGAAAAAGACAAATAATAATTAGATGGATACCTACACGGTCAATTGATTTATAATCGTTTTGTTTTATTCTATAAACTGGAGACCCCATTCGTTTACAGCGGCAAGCAACCGTTCCTGTGAGTTGATACGCGAATCTGTGGGGTAGCGGAGCCTCCCCGGATTAAAGACCGAAATGAGCCGAATCAGACGCGGAGCATGGGTCGAAAGTGAATGTTACAGGGTCGAGGCTGGGTAGTGGTGATGGGTCTCGTGCTCAGTCACCATAGGCTAAGCAATAAGTTGCTCAATCACGTGTTTGTAATCAGTATATTGTTTCTTGGCTTACTCTGGCTTATGAAAGACCACATGTCCCAGAAACAAGAACCCCCCTGCAGCCTTTAGCAGTCTGCCTTAACCTCTATAAACCCCAAAAGCTGCGCGGCCCCACGCTATTTTCGCGCACCTTCCTCGGTTATCTCCCACCTTTTAATCTCAATCTCACCTAAAAAGTGGTCATCCCGCAGCCAGTTAGCGCACATACTAGCTTCCCTATCAGTCATCGACGTCTGAGCCGCACAAGGCGGAGGAATTGCCGCATTGTTGCAAGCCTGTGAGATCTAGAGAAGTATCAAATTAAATCGAAATAGCTCATGGTGCTTCAAATATATAACTTCAATCGATAGCAAATATTTACACAATCGCATAGTATCATTTTTCCAATTCCATCTCTTATCAGGGGGCGGGCTCTCCAGAATACTCCTTCCGACCATTTGGTAGGCACCCTATGACTCTATATGAGGAAGGATGTAGATAAGCGGACTGACTGCATGCTGTGGGTTAGGACCAGTGGTAGCATGGGTCACTGAGGGCTGGCGCTGTCTGGCGCGGCCGAAAACATGACCCTCATCTCATACGTAAAACACAGTACCCACCCCTTACGCCGAAACGGCCCCTGGTCCAGCACGTTCCCTCATGCCTTACAGAGGCGGACCCTAAGCACCCACCCTAGCTCGCGAACCCCACCGCCGCGCTCCACTTATCCGCCTAGGCAGCCTCTCCCACCTTCTCACCCACTAAGCCCGATATACATACTAGTCTGGGCCACGGAGATGGATTCGTGAATTGCGTCATTTCAATTCAAGTTCAGACCATCACAAACTATCTACGATTCTTACCCAAAGCCGCATTGACCTTCCGTAGCAGTGTTCCAGCACCGTGCACTTGATTACGACCGTGTGTGTTTACTTAACCCGGCCTGACACCTCGTGCTAGTTGGATACCGCTTTCTTGGCTCACTGCTGCTGCTGCCTCCCCCACGTGGAGCACACCTGTAGCGGCTTCTTATTGACTCAATTCAGACACACTCGAGCCGTGTAATCAATCAATAACAACAACAAAAAAAAAGCAACCCAGAGCATCCCTTCCAGTACTCACACGGACAGCGACGATCCTCTTAGATTTTGAAACACTCCCTGCTCACTCCACGTGTACCGGGTCCTAGTGTTCACTATCTCCCCTTAATCCTCTGTGTTGAGCAGTCTCTTTAGCAACGGTACGTTTGAACGTGGACCTGTGCTGTGAGCCACACTTCTCTCTTCACACCCGCATCATCGAGATCAGCAGCGTGACTGAGATCGCCTCCTTACTGGCTCCGTTCCGCGCACCAGAGACACACAGCCGACATATTTATACGCCAATGGCTCCTTCAGATCAAGGCACGCGGCCAAACGAGGCTGAAACCAGCCCCACGGCCTCTTCTCCGCCACCAACGAACAACACCAACACCAACACAACCAACACCAACACAAATACAACAATCACAGCTGCAAACAACGACACGACGTCCAGCAATACCCACACAGCATCCGCTGCCACCAGCAGTGCCGAGCCACGCCGGCGGAGCTCGCGGCACCGAACGCCGGCGGGCGACGTCGGGTTTGTGATTGCCGAGCGGATCGGCAAAGGCAGCTTCGCCACCGTGTACAAAGGCGAGTGGGGCGGCGACCTTCGGCCTGCGAACGCCACGCAGATCGGCGGCGAGACGGCCGAGATTGCGGAGGCGCACCGACAAGGCCGGCAGACGGTGGCGATCAAGGTCGTGCAGCGCGCGCACTTGCGCAAAGAGAAGCGCCTGATGGGCATTTTCGAGGCGGAGATGGCGATCTTGAAGCGCATGCAGCACCCCCACATTGTGCACCTCATCGACGTCGTGCAGACGGCCACCGACTTCAACCTGATCATGGAGTTCTGCGCACTCGGCGACCTGTCGAACTTCATCCGCCGTCGCTCGCATCTCATACGCCACAACCCGATCGTGGCGGACATTTACGCACGCTACCCGGCGAACCAGTCCGGGCTGCACCCCCACCTCGTCAAGCATTTCCTGGCGCAGCTCGCGAGCTCGCTCAAGTTCCTGCGCGACCACGACATCGTGCACCGCGACTTCAAGCCGCAGAACCTGCTGCTGAGCCCCGGCCCCGCGTCCGCCGAGGAAGCGCGCGCTCTGGGCTACGCGGGCACGTGGGACCTGCCCGTCGTGAAGATCGCGGACTTCGGCTTCGCGCGGTTCCTGCCATCGACAGCTATGGCCGAGACGCTGTGCGGCTCGCCGCTGTACATGGCGCCCGAGATCCTGAGCTACGAGAAGTACAACGCGACCGCAGATCTGTGGAGCGTCGGCGCGGTGACGTACGAGATGGCGACCGGCAAGCCGCCGTTCCCCGCCGCGAACCACATCGAGCTCATCAAGAAGATCGACGACGGCCGCGACGAGATCAAATTCCCGTTTCACGTGGATCGCGACCTGCAGGAGCTCGTGCGCGGCCTGCTGAAGCGCAACCCCGAGAGCCGCACGACGTTCCACGAGTTCTTCGCGCGCACGGCGTGGAAAGGCGACGGCGACAAGGCCGACGCGGACCGCCTGGCCAAGGCCGAGCGCCGCGCGAGCCAGCGCAGCCAGCACGGCGAACGCAGCCGACGCAGCCCGCACGGCGAGGACGGCGGCGGCGAGCGCAGCAGCGAGCGGGGCAGCCCCCACGCCGCCGATTCGGCGCCCTCAAGCCCCACGGCTGACGACGATGACGGCTACACGAGCTACTCGCAGTACCTCCGCCGCCACGGCGCGGTCGCGGTCGCGTCGCCCACGCCGTCGCC